>BCKE01000073.1:181703-194575 GCA_001600495.1 Pilasporangium apinafurcum
TAGTGATCTTTTGATTTGAAGGCTTCTGGTTGCACTTGACTCTGGAACGCGAGCGTGGTGTGCCAATTTGAAGCCCTACGTCTTCAAAGTCATCGTGAGAGTCTTCCYCATCGAAATCTGGTGRACGACCTCTTCTCTTCATCGTGGCAAATCGGAGAATGTTGAAGTTTGGCGTCCGATCGTGCGCTGAGGTTTTTGGTTGCTACAGTTGGTATGTAATGGATCTCGGTTCTGTTTGAATTGGACACTCGAACATCAGTCACTCGTTGTTTTACTTTCTACATAGCTTTCTTAAATGTGATAATTGAGTTCCTAAGTTTCCTCCAAAAGAGCAAATCTCTTTCGGTTCCTCTCTTTCCTCTTCATATGCTTCCTCGTACGCGTATCTAGTGTCAGTTAGTAAAGAGGGTGTATATCATATCTCTCTCTAACGTTGATAAATGATGGGAACTTTGGCAAAATGACTTTCTACTTGCTGTAATTGCTGATATTGCAAGATTTAACCTCCCAATTTTACCCATTTCTTAGAAAAAACAATGAAAAAATTAGGTAACTATGAGTAATACTGTATTATAGTCCTCGCCACATGGGATCGTACACGCTATATGAATTGTTTTTGTTGACGCAATTTACAAAAGCCTCAACTGGTAAAGCACTTTGCAGAGTATATCAATAAAAAGAGGAGACAGAGAGCTTTTGAATGGTATGCGTTTGGGAATAAACGGCCAAAAAATGGAGAAGTTATCAAAGATCAAACATGAGCTGTCGGCAGCAGAGAAAATGATGATTGTGCGCTCTCATCACTACTTCGTGAAGGAAAAGGATGAAGGACGTTCGAAAATGCAACGAAAAGTGCGGGAACATATAGTTGAGTGCATGGGCGTCTCTCAAAGCACAGTTGCATGTGTTATCGTGCAGTGGAATCGCCAGCGTGATCCCGGTTTCCTAGCTGAACCGTCACCTCGAGGAAAACCTCCACTCCCCTACTCTGCATCTCTTGTGACTAATATACGCGATATAGTATACGAGCGCAATCAGAAAATTCTCCCGACCACTGTGTCGATTATCACTGAAGAGATTGAGAAGCGAACAGATGAGAAGTTTACTCAGAGGACTGTAAGTCGAGTTATGAGGAGAAACAAATTCCGATTTGACCGCGGCTTGTTTGTACTACCCTCGTAGACTGAATCGTTTGCCGAACATGGATCAAGCATATATTGTTTGTAGTAATACTTTACATCTGTGTTTGTTGTGCTCAGTAACTACTTACAAAAACGAGGCGCGCGCGTAAACGTTTATGGTAAATGAGGTACGTTAGATGGCAATACACCAAAAATCGCAAGAAGAATACTATAGTAGACTATCTTTGCACGCTTCCATTAATTGCAGAAGCTTGTACAAGCGAATAGAAACGACTCGAACGCACCGCTTGCCTTAAATCATTGGCATTCGTCGAACGGTTCATCACGATTATGGGGTATCTTCGAGACCAAACGTCCCACATGACGTACCTCGTTTTGCCATAAACGTTTACGCGTTGGCCTTGTTTTTGAATGCCTCAGGATGCTTGAGATGGCTACATTTCAATCCACATATTCATTGGATAATATTTTGTCCAATAACCGTCCCTTAAACTTAATACGTGGCATGTTTATGCAGAAATACAGTTCTTTGATTCGCTGAATATCAAAGAAATTTAATTAATAACCAATCAAATGTATAGATGCATTGAATACGTCATGAACATAGGTCACATCAAGTTGAAGCGAAATAGACGGGCAGCTCAAATTTATTGTTATCCCTATCGTTGCCTCTCTTGCACTGCAACTATATACGTAATGAATATGTTTTCCTGCATCTATGTGATCCTCCTCTATGAAGCGTTCCACTTACAAAATCCGTTCCTTGCTCCTCTGGTTGGTCCTGGATAATTGATACCCTCAGCGGCGAGTCGACGTTATCTTTCCATTCACAATCTCACAATTGAAATTTCCAAATTCTCTCCACACGACATTCACCCATTCTGGCATCTGGCAAAAACAATAATGGACACTACGTTCAAGACTTTCGCAATCATTGGCGCTGGCGGTCTCGGCAGTTTCGTCGTCGACAACTTGCTGAAGGAAGGCAAGTCGGTGAAAATCCTTACCCGAGATGATACGAAGGTGGGGACCTTCAGCCAACATACCCAATCGTGCGCATACCTTTGAGTTGTGCCCACCTAAAATGTGCTAATTACTTGCAGGTTGAGCTGCAAGATTTCAAGGCACGTGGTGCTACACTTACGAAAGTTGACTATGGCAATGAGGATTCTCTGCAATCAGCTCTGTCAGGAGTCGAAGTCGTGTAAGTCGAGTGAATTTTGTGGAAATAGCACCATGGGCTTTCCATCCCTAGAGCTCCTGACCACAAATCTCATTTACGTTGCAATTACTTTGATATCTGTAGGGTGAGTACCATTTCGGGACTCCACCATACTGCTCAAATCGACATTGCAAAAGCTGCAAAGACTGTTAATGTACAGTTGTTCGTACCAGCGGAGGTGAGAGCTTTTTATTTATGCATGATACATGCACATTATAAAAAATTAACTCATGAATTACTGGTAATTGTGGATAGTTTGGGGTTCACGTTGCTACTGGACTCTTTGCGCACAAGCAAGTCATCCGAGACACGCTGAAGGAACTTGATCTGCCCTACACGATCTTCCAAACGGGATATTTCGCCGATACATTCGCCTTGTAAGCTCATTTCGCTTTGCTGGACATGCTTCATATATGATTTGTGCTTATAGTATATGTTATTTATTATCGTATCGGTATTGTAGTTTCCTTGAGTACAACTACGCGGAAGGATACATTCGTGCGGTCGGAACAGGCGAAGTGCCTTTCAGTCTCACCTCGCGCTCTGATATTGGTCGCTTTGTTGCGCATGTGCTTGCCACTGCCCATAAGGAGTCCCTAAAGTGGGCGACATTTTCAATTGAAGCCGATCGCAAATCTCCCATTGAAATCGCTGCGTTGGCGGAGAAGAAGCTGGGCAAGAATATCGAAGTTCGACACGTTGATATCGCTGAAAACACGAAAGACGCTGACAAGGACTTTAAGGCGTACTTGAGTGGTCTGATCGAAGATGGTCGTGCTCTTGTCGGCACGGAAGAAGAAGTTAAAAGCACCATCGCCAAGTTCTATCCTGATTGGAACCCGGCTTTAATGGAAACGTTTATTCAGTAAAGTTACAAAATGACGATACATCGAAGTTTGCTGCTCGATAAGAGTCGCCGTATTCTTTTGGGAGTAATTGTAAACATTGAAAGCAAATGAAATTGTCCATTTTTTGTTCGTCATCTTACTTGTGCGTGCATTATTCATGCTGAGTACGATATAGGAAATCGAGTATTTTATGTTTTTGATACCAGCCATTACACTTGGGGAGCACCATCCCACGCCACACTCATAAAGGAACTGAACAATAGCAACATCATGAAGCAAATAACTCAAGTAACTTCGATGCTCATGTATAATGCTACATACATATGATAGCGAAGTTAACGATTTCATCGAGTTTACATTGGAATTTGCAGGGAAAATAGCGAGACACTCGTTCACGAAGTCTACAACTTGAGATTCTCCACGTATTTGTACGCAAGCGTTCCAGCAAGAAAAAGATCAGTAGGAGTTACTGTCTGTCATATCTGGACTGACAAACAGTACTACCCAGCGGAGCAATGCCGATGGCAAATAATCAGAAGAGATTGTATATTTGTATAACGGTATCCTGTTTTGTCAATACACACGCAGTAGAACACAACCATACTCAAACACAGTCGACGACGGAGGGGAGCTGATGTAGGTACAGAAATCGATACAACAGAAGACATAGAAGTCTAAGCAGCGGGATCACGGGATGCCAAGCTCATAGCTTTCCTCTTCCGCTTCCTCCGCTTCTACTGCATCGACCCAGTACAAGACATGGTATCGGCTAAAAGCGCTTGCAGTTTCTCGAATCAAATCCAAGTCGCCTAATTCCCGCTTGTGTTTGTAAAGCCATTCGAGAACTGCCAAATTCCCAGATGCAGCAGCGTTTTCCCAGGCTTGCACAGTGCAACCTTCGTTGCGATTCTGGCGGAGAAACTCAAGAATTTCAACATCTGCGGTGATATCCATGGCGTATTTTGTACATCCTTCTGTTCGATTCTCATGGAGAAATTGGACAATATCCAGTCGGTTGATCGCTGCTGCTGAGGTCATCGCCCATGTGCAGCAACCTTCGGTTCGATTCTCGTGAAGCCATTTGACAACTTCAAAATGACCCTGCTCTGCAGCAGCATCCATTGCTCCATCAGCAGAGAGCTCTGGATAGATCTGGTGCAACCATCGAAGCAGTGTGAGGTGGCCATGCTTTGCAGCGCCCAAAACGACTTTGCTGGTGAATGGATAACCGTGATCGCCAAGCCACTGCATCATTTCAAAATGGCCGTTGCTGGCCACACGGTCCACCCAAAACAAGTCCAAGGCTTCATTGTCAAAGGCTTTGTAATACTTGTCGTACAGCCACTGCAACATCGGTAGATTTCCACTCACAGCAGCAATTGCGACATACTCTGGCATACAGTCGTACTGCTGTTCATACCACCATTTGGCAACATCCCAGTATCCATTGGACTCTTTATCGTGTTGCCAGTTGGAGATTAATTCATAATTTCCGCCCCAGTGGTGGAAATACGGCTCGGTTCGGTTTGTATGCAGCCACTCAAGCATTGGTTGATCACCATTCATCGCTGCTACGTTCATCATCTCGTTCGAAATGACTGACACAACCGCTCGGTGATTGGTGTGCAGGTACTGTACAACACTCAAATGTCCCCCTGCAATAGCAGAGACAAACAAATCTTCCGTAAATGGCTCGCTGCAATGCTCATATAGCCACAACATGATATCCAGCTTGCCATGTATTGCGGCGCTTTTCATCGCTTTCAGAGTGTCAAAATTGTCGACATGCTGTTGCAAAAACTGAATGACTGGGAGATGTGTGCTGACGATGTTTCGGTTGATGATTGGTGAGCGAAACCGTTGGAAGACGTTTGTGTCCCACAACACATGCAATATGTCCATGAACCCATTACGGATGACAGATTGCAGTGTTGGTTGGCTGATATAACGCTCATCAGGGTATTCTTCAAACAACCACTGTAACACCTCGACATGTCCGTGCTCCGCAGCAATGTCTGGTAAGTTGACACCTTTTCCCGCTGGGAAATATTCATCCACGAGCCACTGCATGCCTGGCAAGAACCCGCGTTTGGTCATTACGTGCATTGAATCCGCGAACTGTTCTTGCCGGTAACACTTGACACGCTCGACCGACATGGCGCTCCATTCCGTAGCCTGTTTGGCTGCGACTTGCTTGAGCGCTTCTAGTGAATCCAACGGTGCTACAGCGGCGAGACTATAATCGATCGCGGGACTACTCGTGTCGCTGGCAGCCTTCTCCATCTTTGTGGGCGAGGATGCTACCAGCGATGGGCGCTCGCTGCCCAGTGCCGACACACACGCGAGTGGCGAGACGAGCGCCATTTGAGTTGTGCGAATCTCGTTGTCGTCGCTATTCCCCCCTCTCTCTTCAGTTTCGTTACCCCCGCTTACTTGGCTGGGCAACCTGAATGAATGTAACTTCAGGCCACACACGAGCAGATTAAGGTGGGAAGAGAAAGAAGGGAGTTGGTGCATATCTTTGTGGCAATTCATGTTTTTCGAACCCTGTAGCCTGCCAGATGGCGAGGAAGAGAACGAAAAAAGCCCAGAATGGCAACTGCGATTTGTAAAGCATTCAGTGCACAGTGGGCACATGAGCGGGATGTATCCCTGCGCGCAAGGGAGACGGCTCTGATATTTTGCTAAACGGGTATATCAGGTTGAGAGGTACCTAACGCCTGCCTGTTTGCTTGACGAACGCAGGCAGGACAAATGAAACTAAATTGATGGCAATAGCAAACAAGAGCGTGCATGATTTCCATTATATTCTCGAAGAAGACTGAAGCCAATGTCAGCTCACATGGAATGAGTTTCCTTGATGTTAGTCATGACAAGAAATAGATCCATTGTCGCTACTATGAATTCACTCAATCACGAATCTGATCCCATGCTTCCTCAGATTTTGGACTCAGATAAACAAAATCAAACGAAGTCCGTGCAACATTCTCATAACCGTATGGTCTATAGAGAGGATGACGCCATTTATCACTTCGCCTGGTAACTTTACTGCGTTTCTTGGTACAAATGCTGGAGACATGCTTGATACGCGACCATTTGTCGCCTCAGCGACTTACAACCAGTCCAAGCAAATGGTCAAAACACGTGTACTGTAATATGTTTTGGTAGCAGCCGCCAAATGCTACCAATACCGCTGTAATAAACTTGAACTTGATAGCATAGCATGATACTCTAGATGAGGTATTCAAATGGAGAAAAAGTAAATTGGTCAGCATGACAACGAAGTTCAATATTGCTGTGTTGACTGATGTACCTGAGTGCACCCAGTGGGAAAGGCGAGCACTGGAGCTGACGCAATTATGGTGAAGAAGTCAAACGGTCCGATTTCGGTATTCTTGTTAAAATGCAATATGTAATCCAATTGCAACCCCCCACCTCATTTGCCCCTCTTTCCATGTTCAAGTCTAGCATATATTCTTATGTATACTCTGATATGATGCCATAACGGTCATCATTTCTTCGTTTGAAGTTTTACCACAACGCTCGTGTTTTCGGAACACGACAACACCAACACATCCTCGTCATGCTTCAAACGGACCAGAATACGCAGGTGATGCGCGTCAAGATTCACACTACTGGGTCGTCTGCATCCATTACACGAGGAGAACAATCAAAAGTACCATTTAGTTGAGTATTTGATACTGACATGTTGTATAATAGAGCGACGACTACCTATGCAATCAGGGGCTACTTGTAAAGTAAACCCACTCGCGACATAGACATCATGGATGTAGGTGACTAGAGTACTCTATGCTGCTCCTGGCATGGTAATGTCCGCTCAGTACGCAATATGAATTGGTTTTGTTCAAGAGCAGCTTGTTAAATCGCAATCAAGTTGACTAACCGGCGCTTGGATCTGTATTGCCACCCCAAAGTCGATCTCCTTCCACAATGTGTTGCGTACAGATATGTTTCTCCTGAAGATCCGTCCGACTAGTTGCGATGCAGAAAATCGAGGAGAACGATGTTTGCTGCGTAATCTGTCGCAAACGCAGAGCAGCCTTTCTCTCGATTCTTGCAGATAAATCATAGTATCACTAAATTTCTGTTTGTTGCAACAGGGGTTATAGCGAACGGATGGTAGTTTTCCCTTCGATATTAGTGGAGAAACTTAATGATGTTCAAATATCCGCTTACAACAGTTACTGTTATGGTGTTGGAGTTGCAACCTTTCTTCCTGTTCTTGTGAAGCCGTTCGACAATCTCCAGATGACCATTGAAAGCGGCTACATCCATTGTACTTGAGCTGAATCGGAATTCTCGGTCATGTAATCACTGAATCACATCAAAATGGCCATTGGAGGTGACTAGATCCATGCAGACGATCTTCTTACACGCCAATCGCAAGAAGCTCGTAATAATCACCAATGAACTCATGGCACAGCTGCGATCCGAGAACATTTTTCGGCACTGGAGTGGCTATATGCACAGCGTCTTAAAATCTCTTCACAGAATTGGACAGAGTGATGTCATCTGTATTATTACCAAAGTCACCGAGAATGTCACCCTGCTGCCAGAACGTAAATCCTACAGCGACATTCTCGGTGACTTTGGTAGTAAATCAAGCCATCCGCTTAATTCATACAGTACGCAAAGTATTAGTACTATACGTAAAGCTGTTCATAAAAAAACTTTTACTGGGATGCTTGAGGATCTCCTCAACCTGGAAGACCAACAGGAATTAATTTTGCATTGATAGCTAAATCCATAGACCAGTCCCTGAATTGGGGCTTCTAATCCAGAAGCTAGCAAATAGACAAATCGTCTGATGACTTGCTGGATTTATAGACCAATCGCCTGATGAGAGTCTGGCGTATTAGTCATTGATTGACTAATCAACTGTTCTCTGTTGAAACCCTACAAAAATATATTTTAAAAATGCATGAGTGCTGATCGAGATGTGGATTCCGTGTGACTTACCCATACCGATATCCAACCATGTTGTAAATGCACTTTGTCTACTTGTACTGGATAACTACGGTTACTAAAAGCAATTTGCTGCCCCAGATCCGCCCTTTTGGTCAAAGTTATTCTGCAATTTACTTTCAACAGCACAAGCAATCCTCATCTCAACAAAATCAACCACAATACATCATGGCTCCCACTGGTTTCAAGAGTACTGTGTCCATCACTCACAGCGGCACAGCAACGGCGATTCTTTCCATCGACGGTATTAACTTCCTCACTGACCCAACCTTCGATCCTGCTGGCAGTGAATATGACGTAGGCATCACAGTGTTGAAGAAGACGGACGGCAACGCTTTGGAGCTCCAAGACCTTCCACCCATTGATGCAATTCTGCTATCTCATGAAGACCACCAAGACAATCTCGACACGCTCGGACGAACGTTGCTGAATGGTCGCCATGTCATCACGACAGTCGATGGTGCCAAGAACCTCGCGCCTCGTCCAGGAGTACATGGCCTTGAACCCTGGCAGAGTACGTCGCTCCAGCTTGGTGGAAAATTGTTCAAAATCACGGCCACACCTTGCAAACACTTACCAGGCGGTGAGTGCATTGGTTTTGTGATTGAATCGGAGTCGTTTGGTATCAGCGACAGTGGCTTGCCGAACGTGATTTACGTCTCTGGTGACACCGTGTACATCCCTGAACTGGCGGAACACTTGCACAAGAAATATCATGTTGTGTTGGCAATACTCAACCTTGGAGCGGCCACTGCTCCACTACCAGAAGGTCATCTAATGATCACGATGGACGGGTTGCAGGCGATACAACTCTCAAAGGAGATTGGTGCCGACATTGTCGTGCCTATGCACTTTGAGTCGTGGACGCACTTCAAAGAAGGGAAGGAAGAGCTTTGCAAGGTGTTTGAAACTGACGAAAGCATAAAGAGCAAGGTAACCTGGCTTGTTCCGGGCAAATACACGCAAATCCTCTGATGAAACTGAATTGACCGTTTTTCTAGAATGAGTTGACTGGTAAGGTGAACCCTATTCTATGTGGCTGGTAATGATGTAAAGCAAACATAAACTGCTCATTTGATTCCTTATTGAGTTGTATTACCAAAATATCCTACATAACTGTGCCTATGATACCACGAGAATTTGACGAAAGTAGTAATCGTATCCGTATTTTGTAACTTTTGTATGTCTTGTGCTGCTTAAAGCAGCGATTTCATTTCATACAGCACGTTGCTATTTCACCTTCTTATGTCGCTAGCACGAATAGCCTCGACCCAAAGCAAAATATGGTGCTGCTGTTTACTTTCGCCGCTTTCACAAACCCTCTCCAAATCGACCATCGCTTGCTTGTTTTCGTAAAGCCATTGCAGTACTTTTAAGTTCCCTGATCGTGCAGCATTTATACATGCGTTTTCTGAGCACCCTTCAGTCCGGTGTTGGTCCAAATACTTAAGCACATCGACGTGTGGAGTAGTGTCCATAGCGTAAACCGTACAACCTTCTGTTCGATTTTCGCAGAGAAATCGCACGACATCCAAATGGCCATTCGCCGCTGCGCAATCCATTGCACTCGTTGTACACCCTTCTGTGGCGTGTTCATGGAAATACCGGACAATATCTAAATATCCTTGCTCTGCAGCACCATCCATAGCCAGCAGTGTGGAAAGTTCGGGTTGCTGCTCATGGAGCCATCTGACAGTCGAGACGTAACCATGTGCAGCAGCGCGTTCTAAAGCTTCATCATTAAAGCGATAGCCCATCTCGAACAGCTTTTGTGCCACATGGAGATTGTCATCGTTGATTTCCATATCCACAGGTCTTTCTTGATTGCTTGCTATCAATTCTGGATATTTTTGATGAAACCACTCGAGCATGGGAATATTCCCACTCATGACTGCAAGCTGGAAATTTTCTGGAGGACAATCATATTGATGACGATCCAGCCACCTACAAACTTCCCAATACCCGTCAGAGCTGTTATTCATTGGCCAAAACGATAAGTCATCGCGTTCGATTTCGTCTAAGATTGGGGGAATATATGGTTCCGTCCGATACGAGTGCAACCACTTGAGCATCTCCAAATCTCCATTCATGACCGCAACGCTCATGACTTCGCTGGAAAAACTCGCTAACTCTGGGTGCTGTTGATGCAAGTGTTGTGCCACATGTACCCAGCCAGCCGCGACGGCTGAGCGAAACATCTCCTTCGTGAACGGTTGTGAGCAATTCTTGTGGAGCCACAATAGCCGATCCAGATTCCCATAACCGACAGCACTAAACATCGCCGCTTTGGGATCAAACGCTGGGTAATTGGCCATAAAGAATTCTAGGACTGGCAATGACGCGTTTCCTAGAACTTTGCTGATTTGCCCTGCGCTAAAGTGCAAATGTTTTTGGCGGTTCCAAATGACTTGCAACACATCCACTAACCCATTTCGCATCGCTCTTGCGAGGACGTAAAACTCAAGATTATCCTCTTCTTCTGAGAATGTGTCGTAAACCCACATGACAAATGCTGCGTTCCCGCCGCAGACAGCGTCTGGAATGAGGTTATTAGCTTTTCCCTCTGGGAAATAGACTTTACGCAGCCATTTGCCTCCTTCCAGGAACCCGTTCTTTGCCATTTGCCTCATCGCCAGGGCAAATTCAAATTGACGAGTGCATCGCGCCAGCGCTGATGAAGTGTTTCGTAGTTCTGCGCTTTGCCTCGCGTTGATGCGGTTCAGCAGATGCAGTGATAGGAATCGAGCGGCGTGATGGAGATGAAAGAGAATGGAATTGTCCACAAATGCGTCGATGGAACGACAGACGTGTGTCAATGCCTCCACACCAATCCGCCCACGAACTACCACTGCAACACTTGTCAGCATCGGGACATCAACGACTGTTGCTGTGTCTAGTTGGTGATCAATCGATGAGCTGCTCATGGTTGATCATTGCTAATATTGAGCGACGCCAGTTTCTGTAGCTAAGTTCGCATTCTTTTAGGTTCGTTTTCATCCCTTATCTTATTTTCGTAAGCTGTCCGTCGGTACGGAAAACGTATGAGATTCCATTTTGTCCGTCTGGCCAAACCTGTCATGCTGTCTAGAAAACCTGACAAACGAATTACCTCGAAATCTTATTTTCAGTATAACCAACTGCAGGTGTGTTTTTGCAACCAGAATGGGGATTTTTTTTACTGGTATGTCATTCGACAATTCGCCACCATGGCGTCAAAGCACTCGAGAAGGAACTGGCAAAGCGCGCTACCGTTCGTTCCATCGACGACTTTCGTACAAGCAAGCGATGTTTCCACTGTCACGCTGAACTTTCGAAGCTAGTCTTCCCGAAAATGGCCAACGGCGTTCCCGATGGCACAATTGAATCTCCATCCGTTTTTCACTGTGAATCCAGTGAATGCAAGACGTTTTGGGATCGCGACGTGAACACTTCGCTGAATATTATGCGCGTGACGACAGAATTTTTCAACAATCGAGCAAGACCAGAGTGCTTGCAACGATAATCAAGTGAGTCGTAGAAGCGCAAAAAAAGTGTGAGCTCGAGGTCTTTGGACTTGAACCTGCTCACACGGTACAGCCCGTATTCTAGGTGCAGTCAGTTGGTAGGCGCAACTCGCGAAGCGAGTTGGAGTAACCTAGTTAGTAGATTACCCATGAACCCCACCGGTAGGATTTTGTCTTAGTCAATAAAAATTAAAAATACACTAATTAATATATCTAAAATAGTGTAACATAAAGCAAACTTAATGGAATTTTGGGCTTTTATGATAAGGAAAAAGGACCATCTACAGATCGCCCAATGGGTTTAACTCATCGACACTGGCTGATCGAACTTTGCCTAAGCAACACAATATTACTCATAATTACCTAATTTTTTCATTATTTTTGTATACGAAATCGATAAAAATTGAGATTAAATCTTGCAAGTACATATAATATCAGTAATCACAACAACTAGAAAGTCATTATGACAAACATGCCATCATTACCAAGGAACAAGAAGTTTCATCCATCATTTAGCGACAATAGGGAGGTTGTGCAGCTGTCACATAACAGTGAAAAATACCAATAGTCAATATCGGTTTAAAGAGGTTTAGTATTTCACAATAGGAATTGTGCTACAGTCATTTTCAAAGAGAACAAGACGATAGAGGAGCATGGAGAGTGATAGCTCAAGCGAGGACGAGGAGTTGGCGGCGGTAGCGATCGTTTTGGGAAGAAGCTGCCGTCCGAGGAGCCACAGATTCGATTTCAACTTGCCACCCTCATCATACATGTGGACAACAATGTTTAGGTTCAATAAACCCCAAATTTTCAAGCTGGTTGAACAATTTCGTCTCTCAGATCCACTCATTACAAAGCAGCGCTACCGTATTACCGCGTTCGAGGCTCTTTGTGTTTTCCTTCGTCGGATGGCTTATCCTACTCGACTTGTCGATCTCGAGAGCCTCTTCGGGCGTGACCGCACAACACTATCGACGATATGCAACCATGTATTGCAGCATTTGTATGAAAAGTTCCATCATTTGCTCGAGCTCGATCGGTATCGATTGACAGAGGAGCGGTTAAACGTCTATGCTCGAGCAGTGCACGAAAAGGGCGCCCCGTTGCGTACCTGCATAGGCTTCATCGATGGTACCGTACGTGGGATGTGTCGGCCAGGAAAGAACCAAAA
>BCKE01000074.1:0-82945 GCA_001600495.1 Pilasporangium apinafurcum
GATTGCGGGTTCGAGTCCCGTCGAAGACTTTTCTTTTCCATTCGGTTCTCGTCACACAGATACTTTACTTTCCCTGCAGTATCAAGTGAGTCGGGTTGCGATCTTCTTCTCGAGTCATTCGKGAAGGCTGTGGACGGCATGATGTGATGGTTCTATATTTGTTTTTGATTCGATTGGTATGTTAGATAGATGGTAGGCGGTAGATGATAGATGGTAGATCTATTATCGATTGGTGGTATGAGGTTGGTAATTTATAAAAATGAAGTTCTATTTAAGATGGAAATAATAAACCCTATTGGATTGGATTGATGAACCATTATCATCTATACAAAACCTTGGATGTTTATTAGATACCGGAATCGGAACTACTACAAAGTACAGTCTACTTCTTCGCGAGCTACAGAGCCCACGTTATGAATGAATGGCGAAACACCAACAAAATGTAACATTACATAACTAGTTATTGTACTTCGAAACTTTCGTCACGATCTGTTGATACCTTTCTAATTGTTTCTGGATCCATGGAGTCTAAACCAATTTTGAACACGTTCACAGGCCTCATCGATAGCCCTTTGAGCCTCAGGTACCATATCTCCATAGATTAGGAACCCATGAGACAACCCAGGATAGATCTTCAAGCTTGATGGCACATTTAAGTACGTCAATCTTGTATAAAAATCGACGCTGTCATCCAACAACGGGTCCAAATCACCAACAGAAAGCGCAGTGGGCGGAAACTGTTCTAGTAAGCTATCTTCGGCTAAGCCTGGCGACACCAACGGGTCGTGAATGTTGTGTCTGTATTGGTTGGAATGGCCATGTGATGGATAATACGAGTTCAGTGCCAATTCCAAAATCCCACGCGGCAGCACAGGGTCGCTCTGGTGCAGGAAGCGCGAAGGCGAGGGAGACAAGTGCATATTCAGCGCTGGGAACATGAGTACATTTCCACTGGGCAATGGGATCTTTTGCTGAATGCAATGTACGCACAAGGCAGACGCCAAGTTTCCGCCTATAAATTCAGTACACAATTAAAATCAGTGTCATCCTTAGTGTCGTTGCTAGGATATAATACAAGAAGCAATCATAAAACAACTTTTCATACCAGCACTTTCACCAAACAGAGCAATCTTTCCAGGTGTGAATCCAAGACCACCACACAGGATCCATTTGTAAATGGTTATGCACTGATTCAGTGATGTGGGATATTGCGTCTCTGGTGCAAGTCCATAATCTACGCATAACACATCAGCTCAGTCAGTCCCTCTAGCAATGATCACAGGGGCGCCTTCTTTAATAATATTTTATGAATTACCAACGTAGACGATGACCGCCCCCAATGCACGTGCCCATCTTGACAAATTATAGAAATCCTTGGCAATGAAGCGTCCAAAGAATCCGCCACCGTGAACGTACATCAAAACGGGACGAGTCGACGGCAATCCACAGGCAATCATCTTTGATGTTAATGGAGTGCTGGCTCCTGTCCAGGTCCCTGCTTTCACAGACGACATAGGGCGAGCGCTGAAGAGGTACACACCAATGTCTGAAGGATCTTGTCTAGTTTCATTAGCGACAGAGCCATCGGCTTTCACAAAACGCTCTTCAAAGACAGGAATCTTGGGACACTGGAAGCTGGTAATCAATCGAATGAAACTCGACTCACCGAAAATTCGCCAGCCCATGCGAATGACATCCACGTTCGGCTGATCAATCAATATGCGCGTCGCATATCGTGCCGCTTTCTTATTTCGAACCGCGTAATATGGGATCGCCATTACAAGTAGTGGCGTCCCAAAAACTCTGAGTAATGGCTTGTTTCCGCGCAGCAACCAATGCGCAAATGCACTGGACGCAACGAGAACATTGGTACCAATTTTGAAAGCAGTGAATCCAAATGGCTCAGCCGATTGATCATAGTATTCTGCCGGTAAGGGTACGCGTTCAACTAATAGTGTTGTGGCGTTTTTGAGATCATCGTCAATATCCGATTCCATCGGTGCATCAATCAACAGGCGATGGTCTGAAGCATTACTGATCGGTCGTGCTCGTTGCAGTACATGGTGACACAATAAAAAGAGTCTCAACGCCATCAACACCCGCGAATGATGGATTTTGATCCGCCTCAGATTGGAAAACCGATAAAGCAAGCGATTCCAGTAATCAACAGCGATAATCGCCACAATACCCCACTTGATCATTTGCCTGGATGGAAACACTTGGATGAGAAATTCTTTCAATGACGTGCGCTTGGAAAACCGTTTGTAGAGGAAAAATAGCGTTGAGAGGATGACAAACGAGCTCAAGGACCACCGCTTTTCCCAGTTTGGGTCGTAACTGGACTGCAACTCTTCCAACACATGCGTTGTTTCCTCCAGTGATTTCGTTGCATGCCGCAGGAGTGAGGCCATCCCGCCCGAGAGAATCGTGTAGCGTTCATCCGTTGGAATGAGCGGAATGATATCTTTGAGCGCCGTTTTCTCGCGGAAATTGATCGGTGGGTGGTTTCCGTAGTTCTTGGACGCCATGATGATCTCTTCCTTGATAAATGTGTACAAGATTCGCTCAAACGATGCCACGGTTAGCGACAAGTGCTGAAGCTCTCGCCCCATACGACCGTACGCATACTCACGGATAATACGACGCAATACCTGGATTTCATACCAGATTATTGCACTAATGTATAAAGAGCAGAAGAGTACAATGTATTTCGATCTTTTTAATTACCTGTATGCAGGATAAGACTGATGTAGAAGTATTGATGAGCGTCTCATAGCCACGAATGCGTAGTTCTCCCTCGTCGGTTGTCTCCTCAACATCCACGCGAATGCAATTCTCGATGAAACCGAGCAGCTGCACAGAGCTCTGTGAGCGCACGTTCGAGTGGAAGGATGACATGCCGTTCCGATTGTTGGTATTAAGATTGCAATTGCTGTTTACCATCCTTCAGTTCCTCACTTTGTCTCTGTGCCATAGACAGACGTCTAGCCGTGAGGAGCTCTGATCTTTTTATTTACGGTTGTTTCGCTTCAAGTGTAGAAAAAACTCAGATCATACTTAAGCGGAGACTTGCTCTCCTCACGTCTGAACAGAAAACCTGACTCTCGTCACAATAATTGTTGAAGGAGGACTTGCATACACAATAAATATTGTATTGTTGGGCTTGTACCACTTCAACATTTTTTTTGGAGACTTCAACATTTCGAAACGCAACGCACTTTGTTGGCCAGCATGATGGAAGGATAACCTCACATCATGCGATATATACATGTGGTGGTTAGAGATCGAAATGGTGAAACTGTTCGTATACCGGTGATATTTTTTCTGTGGAAGACGGCGGTTCAGGTGAGCGAAACGACATCGTCAGCTCGTTATTTATCAACTGCATTACTGTATACAACGTTGCTATCAGTTGCGTGACCGGTATGCCCACACGACCCACCTCTGCTGCGTCCGATGGTCATCAACGCAAGGCTTTGGTAGGATCTAATAGTCAGCAACCACTGCAGGGCAAATTGCGTCCTCAATCAGCAGCTTTGGTGTTGAAATCACCGTCGAGTCATGCGTTAACTTCATCCACACATAGCCGAGGGGCGGCTGGATTAGCGCAAGAGAAAGTTGGAGCATCCAGTGAAGAGCTCATCCGTGATCTGGAAAGTAAAGTACGGAAAGTAGTAGATCTGAAACGAGCCGAGAGCGACAAGTTACGGTTTGCTGTCACGAAAAAACGGGAGGAAGTGGAGAAGGCAAAGTTGATTCTCCAAGATCTGATCAAAGACTGTGAGGCGCTTGGTCTGCATTACAATCACCACAGATCGACCCAAAATAATAACCAAACGGAAGGAATAGTGGCAGTGAGTGATTGCCACACTGACAATGGCTGTGATGGACTTACCATCAATGTAGACAGCGACATTGTGGAGGAAAATGACCGGCTGCAACCGATCAGCTCTATATCCCGACGCCCTGTGTACACCAAGCACACGAAGATCAATGAACTCGAGGCGAAGCTAGAGAAACGTGCCAAAGAAGCTCACGAAGTACATCGTCGATCGCTCGTTCTCGAGCATATTAAGAAGAGATTACTAGTAAGAACAGTCAGATTGACTTATCATCATCTGCTTTCTCTATTAAATTTATCAATACCTCTTAACTTTGTTACATACAGAGTGAACGTGCCGATATTGTTCGTAAAACAGACGAACTGAAAGCACAATTCACAGACCTCAGTCATCTCACGCAAGAACTTCACAAAAAGGATATCGTGGCAGCGGAGGCAGTGAATCAGGTGCAAACACGACTGACACAACAAAAAGCGGATATGACAGCGAATGCGCAAAAATACAAACGCGAGGTAGCGTTGAGGCAAAAATGGGCACGCGAGAAAGCCAAATTTGAAAAGTACTACAAGGATCAGGTTTGCGACAGCAAGAGAATGAAAGAGAATATTTTTTCTGTTCTCTTAATGACCACTCACATAGTTTAAATTGTGCACGAACACTTAGGTCCAGTCGCTCGGAAATCAATCTACTCACCAGATTCCTTCAACAAATGGGGTTACATCTGCGCATTCACCTGCCAAAGGTGAGAACGGGGGAATTTCTCTTCAGCGTGCACCAAGATGTGGTATGTCTTACTTTTATGGGAAGCTAAACAAGAGGGACTGGTTTACTCATGGACAAATTTCTACATCTTCCTTGAATGTGGATCATAGGATCGCCTGGTATTCCCAGACAATGCAGACGTTCCATAAGTGTGGATCCAGCTGACATTGAAGAGCAGGAAACCTTTCGAGATGCATTTCTTCGAATTGGGTTTGGACAGCACGGTGAGCCTATCGATCCAGAAGAAATCATTCGCACTTGTCTTTCCCATGAAGATCTAAAGAAGGAACTGGATGCGAAACACGACGAGAACCTCAAACAACTTGCAAAACTCCGAGAAAGCATTGTGCGGTGATCATAACGTTACTGAAGCACAACCATAACAAGAAAAACGAGTAACGTGTTGTTGAAATGCTATACCATGCTCTACAGGCCAAATCACGTCATGTAGCAAGCGAAGCCGTGTCGTTATCGAGACGGGGATCGACTCAGCAGTTGGAAACACAAGAACTCGAATTCTCTGCAGTAGAGCGGACGCTGGCAACAGCTGTAGACCAATACATGTTTGTCGACCAAGCTGTTCGTCCTATCAAGGCATGTGGATTTATCATCTTTGTATGAGGAAATCTGGTTTCACTAACAATTATTTGCGCTTTTTGTGTGTTAGATTGGCTTGCAACAAATTCTTCAAAATGTCACAAATGAGACAGTGAACATCGATAATACTGCTGATTTAGAGAAGGCGCTGGTGGGGACTTGTGAAGAGATGATGCGGCTGGTTCGCGAAAGTAATTTAGACGAAGACTCGGATGATAACGATTCGACGGTAAGTGAGCTAAAGAATAACCAACAATTCAATGACATTATCGAGCAGAAGAGTGAGTCAGCACTGCAGCCTAAAGGCTCGAGTCTGTTCTCAGCCGAGAACTTTACGTCACCTTTCAACGTTCGGATTCCACCCAGACAGAAAGAAGAATATTTTGTACCTGGGATTATTCCACAAGCATCTTCAAAAGCTCAGGACGAAGGTGAGAACGACATGGTATTTGACTGTTCGATGATGGGTGGATCATAAGATAATTTGTTTGTTGTAAACAAAATAGACAACGGCGAAATGGATTTTGAAGTCATGGATCGCGCGACAGTCAAACGCATTTCCTCGGTTCTTATCTGCACGAGCACAGGGAAGAAAACGAGAGAATTCTCTTCCACTGCTAGCTCTCCTGCTAAAGCGAAATCGTATTTAAAGATTTCCCACTAATTTCTTTTTGTTTGAGATTGATTGACTAGGTTACCTCATTTTCACTTTTTGGATAGAATCGAGCATATTCCTGATGATATGAAGATTGACATGCAATGCTACAAAATTCTTTTTTAGTTTGCTCATCCAGCAGCAAACTATCGACATTGAGAACACGGTAACATTGCCAGCAACTCCTTCGCTGGTTTGGGGTACAACCCTGCTCCATTTGTTCTGGATTGACTGACGATGACTGGGGTCGACTAGTGTTGGCGCCTCCGTTCCTCCATGCCTCTAACGCAAGCATAAAGGAGGCATGGGCTTCTTCTTCGTTGTATGTTCCGTTGAGCAACGATCCACCACCACTAGACTCCTCCGGTTCCTTCTCTGTTATTTCTTCTTCGATGGCTGCCATGGGGTTCACCCAGTGCTCTTCTCCAGCGTTATTGGATCCACCATCTTCAACTCGTTCACTGTCACTTGTACGCCATTCTAATAATGCTTTCATGAATGAGGCATGACTCTCATCCTCATCAAATTCTCCGTCAGCTAGATTCACCGGGACTTGGCGGGTCGTGTCACCAATTACAGTTTCTGCCAATGGTTTCACCTGGGACCAATGAACGGCACCAGCTTTCCCGTCAAGCAAACGCTGTTCAGGAACAACCGGTACATCACGTAGTTTTGGATCGATGACCTCCGTCGCTCCACCTATGCGGTTCTTCTCGCGTATTTGGTCCATTTCTGCTAGGATTGTGTTGCGAGAAGACACTTTTGTGAGGCCAATTCGAGCACAGTCATCCACCGTTAACGCCAAGAGCATCGCGCCTGTGACTTGGTGATACTCAAACAAACTTTGATATTCTTCTAATCCGATGGTGACCAGCCAATCTAGTACCTCCTTCGTTGTCCATTGTGATACCGTCGCAATTGAGAGAATCAAAGATTTCTTCGCTTTGCTTGCTGCTTCACTATTACCTTGGTCTTGCTTTTTCTTCTTCTTTTTGATGCCACCATTTACATTTTTTCGGTCAGTGACATCTTTAGCGTAATTGCTTACACTGCCACGATCTTCTCGAGCGCTTCGCCAGCGGTTGCCGCCATGCTTCAGTGGGAGTTCTCGGTCTCGTTTTTGTTTCTCTTCAAGCATACTTAATCGAAGCTTTACCAATCGAGCTTCCATTTCCTGCGCATCTTCCTCCAGGCGGTCGGAAATTTTAGATACTTTGTTGTTTGCCTTTGAGTTGGCGGGGAGCTTAGTCTTGAATGTGAGTGTGGTTCCAATTCCATCTTTCGCCATTCTGGCTGGTGATGATAGCGCAATAATGTACCGCAATTATGATGTTGTGAAGCTGATGAGGCATGTACCTGTCAGTAATTACCCATGCTTTGAAGTACAATGGGGGTGTAGTAACGACACGAAATAATGCCAAAAGTGAATCGACCTCCTATTTCCGAATCGATCTTGTAGCTATTTTTGCACACTCTAATAGCTGCTGACTTCATACTGACTTCAGTTCCGTCTCCATTTTTTATTTGCATCAAATACTACACAAGTGCTATTCCAACACTGAGTGATCACTCCTTCCCCACCCATGCATGCACCATCAGTACAAACCAAAGTCGTATCTACTCAATCCCCAGAAAAATGCAAGAAACTTCGAAGACAAGATGAATTACAACTCGCAGCCAGCTCTATTTTACCGCTCGGCCGGTGTTCGTCCTCGCCGTCATCACAGAACGGCACCACATCAACATCACCTGCACATATCAACGAACGCGTCGAAGAGCGGTCAAATTACTGTCTCTTCGGGCGATCAAACCCATTCGAGACGGATTTCAGCGTGAAACAGTTCGTGGCCGAAGGCGGCTTTGGCAAGATCTACAAGTGTCGCTCGAACACCGATGGCCGGTGGTATGCAGTCAAACTGGAGCAATTTTGGTTCAAGCCGCAAGCGTATTTCAACCCTTCGGAAGTACGGGAGGTCATGATGAATGAAGCGCTTGTGCTGGCAAGACTCGATCATGAGAACGTCTGCCGGTATTTTAACACGTGGGTGGTCGGATCCTTGGTATCGGTGGACAAACTGAATGAACGAGCTGGTTATGGAGCTATTGCAACCAAGAAGCAGCCCGTCAACACCAAACAGCCTCCACGACGATCATTCTCCTCTAGCGATGGCATTTACGGAAGTGAAGGTGCTGGACCATCAACAAGGCGGAGCTTCATCGTATGGGACAACGAAGATGACGGCGAAGAAACAGTCGAAGAAGAATACATACTATACAAAGATGAAGAAGACGCTGATTTTAGTGACTTGGGCTTTGAAATGCAAAAGAACGACGAAGTAGACGAAGTTCAAGGCGTAAATGGTTGCTGCAACGTTTCCATGGATGAGAAGCGACCATCAGAACTTGATAATGACGATGAGACTACAACTCGACCACAACATGCAAGAAAAAGGCTCGTTTCATTGGATTCCCCAAATGCAGCTGTAGGGAGCCTCATCACTCAAATTGATTTGTACATCCAAATGGCATTGTATGATGGCAATTCATTGCAGCACTGGATGGATCAGCGCAAAACCGTGAATGAGCACGACAACATGCGCATTTTCTTGCAGATCGTGGCCGGACTCAAGTACATTCACAGCGAAGGGTTAGTCCACCGTGACATCAAACCTGCTAATATCTTTCTCACACGGGATTCTTGCGTAAAAATCGGCGACTTTGGTCTCGCGAAGAATACGCTCGAAAGCAGTCTGCACATTCACCCGTCGCAGTACTTTTACGATCTTGGAAATGATAGTGGCAACAGCAACACAGTGGCCATTGATAAAGAAGAAAGTGTGGCGTTCTCAGCGGGCGTCGGAACACCATTGTATAGTAGTCCGGAGCAGTTGCGAGGCTCAGGTTGTGACGCCGCTAGTGATGTATACAGTCTAGGCATTTTGCTCTGCGAGCTCTTTTGCATGTTCACAACTCAGATGGAGCGTCACACTGTGCTGCAAAACGTTAGAAAGGGGATTGTCCCTGTGCCAATACGCGAAGAACACCCAGAAGTAGCTGCGTTGTTGCTCTCTATGGTACAGGAAGACAAGACATTGCGGCCATCCTGCGCTGACATCGAGCAAAGCGCACTCTTTAATCGCTGCATACGCGACTCCGCGATTTATGACAAAAAATTAAGCCACTGGACACCTGTGACATCTCCGCCACCCAGTCCAACAACTGCAAGTTCAGTCTGGTCTAGTGTCGAGAACTCGACGCTAGCTCATTTTTTCGAGCGGTTGCAGGCTTTAGATCAAGATGAGGAAGCGGTTCTGGCTCATTTTGAAAAGCATAGCTACTGTAACACCCCTGAAGAAAACAAAATGCTACAAGGAACGCTTGTGGAAGATATCCGATCCATTGCCAGAAAACGCCGGCATTTGCTGATGTTGGCTCAGAAAGAAATGGAGCGATGACAGATTGCAGATCATATACGTAATTTATAGCAAGACTTGATACTAATTCGCATTTGTTATCATTCAATGGCAATTATCCTTTATTCCCCACATCATTTGTACAACGAGTTGTACAAGTGGGGAATAAAGATTGCCTTGAGAGCGAACTTTAGGATTTATTGGATGAAGTGATTCCTTGGTGGCTTTTGCTGCGTGCACAATCATCTTGAAAGGCCATGTTGATGATCAATCGCGTTTCCAGAAAAATGACATTATACACCTTGGGTGGGGAAAAAAGGTTGATATATGGAGTTAGAAAAATCAACTCTTGAATTAATCGTTTCCAGCTTCTCAATAGCGAAGCGTATTGAATTGAAGTATTTATCACCTCATGTCCATCTATTGAGTGTCGCTTCAACGAAGAAATTGGCGGTAAGGATCTTTATGGTGTGCGATACTGCAAAAATAGTGAATGCCATCGCACATTGTGAGACCGTGACATCAACGCCGCAATAAGCATTTTGAGACTATTCATCGACCAAGTGAAGAAAAAGAGGAGACTCGAGACGTTCACGAGGAAAGAGAATGAATTGGTACTCGAAATCAAAAACTGAGGTGATAAACGATCTCACTGCTATGATTCTGGAAACAGATGAGTGTAACTAGTTTCCCCACGTGTTTTGTACCACGCGTGGTATAGAACACGTGGGAATAAAGGTTATATAAGTAATTTAGTGTATTGATATGGTGAACATAATTGGACACGATGACAGAGCAAGGATATGACGACTCGTCGATCTTCCGCTATCTTTCTATCGGTAGGTCACTCTCACCTTACGTTTGTGCGCCTGCCAGGCACCACAAGAAGCCCAATGTAGAACGCATCCATTTATCTAGAATTTCTCTATTTTTCCAGTGTTGGCAGGCGGAGTCTGTGCGACTATTGTGATAAAGATGTTCGTCGCGTATTACGACCGGAAAGAGAAGGAGCTCTTCGGCCATCTTCAGCCACCACAGCGGCCAGTAGAGTTGGAAGAAATCCGTTGTCTTATGGACTGAATACAGAATTTGTCTTATCAAACCTAACTCTATAAAAAGTTGTATAAAAATTGTGCTGATACGAAAGCTACACCACTACATAGCTAAGCTACAGAAACAAACCTTCCAGGCCACCACAAGTCATCGAAATGATTTAATACCGTAAACTTCAAAAAAAAAAATACATTCAACACTTAATGACATACATGCCAAATCTTCGCACACATACACAAATGAAAACGAAAGAATCACTGACCATGTTACTTGCTGGTGTTTACATCTGTATGCACCAACGCTGGATGCGAGTTCATTACCTTTAGCATGTCACAAAATTGGATTATAACCTGCATTTCGACGACGCTGCAGCACACATGTAACACATAGTCCAACGAGAAACGCGATCCCTACGATCGTTCCAATGATTCCGATAGTTGAATAGCGAGTACTTTTAGTCTTCTCAGCCGTACCACCACCAATAGCTCCATCATGACCCTGATCTTCGCTTTCTTCATCATCTTTGTCACTTCCTCGTCTTTCATTCCCTTCGCTTTCCCCACCCCCTTTGGCGTGATTCGTACCGTCTTCTTCTTCAGTAGGTACACCAGGAACAGCAAGAACATGAATGTGGAAATCCTGCCCGATTAAAAGGTTCAATTGACTCAGCAACAGAATGTTTTCTTGAGCGAAGTAGCGGCCATGTACCGACTGATTGTTGCGATCCATGATAGACATTGTTGCATGAATACTCGAATTGGCATGAAACCCCTTTGTGAGCCCATATACTTTGATTTCGTTCAGCGGGACTTGCATTTCTGGTCCATCATACCCATGAAAACTCACTTTACTCTTCATGTCAAACGTGAAACTCGTATTTTGAAACGCTCCAAACTCCAATGTTGAATAGCGATTGTCTTCAATTGAATTCAATGAGTCACCATCGTCGATAAATAACTCGCCACACGCACTTGGCTTCTCTTCTGGCGCACGATCTAAAGCCGCTAAAAGTGTGTAAGCTCCACCTCTCGAGAGCGTCGTCGTTGTCGAAGGCTTTTGCATCGGGACAATGCTGCCACCACGGACATGCAGCTGTAGTTTTGGTAATAACGTAAGCAATTGCATTGAGCGTGCCTTCGTATTTGTTGGTTCCAAGATTAATTTCCCATTCTCGGCGTCGTACCAGGTAGCATTGGGAAAATAGATGTGGACAGAGATTGAATCTTCTTGTACCACGGGAGAAACCATTAGTGCTGAGCCAAGCATATACTGATATTCCACATTTTTAGCTTCGTTGTCCATCGGAAATTGGAATGCTAGCGGTCGTACAATCGGACTTCCTGACAGATGTGCCCTGTAAAAAAGAGTGTACATGTACGGAAGATACCGGTAGCGACGCAACAAAGTGTCGCGTAAAATGTTGACGACTTCTTCGTCGAAATCGACTGGTGCTTGTGGTCTTGTGTATTTTCTTGCGTGATTACGGATCAGTGGAAAGAATGACGCGGCTTGATGCCAGCGAACACACAACTGTTTGGTTGTATCCAGATGATATCCACAGACATTAGGTCCCACAAGAGGGATGCCAAACATGTTCATTTGTAGTACTCCTGCGATAGAGAGTCGTAAATTCTCCCACGTAGCTGCATTCTCTCCCAACCAGTGTCCTGTGAACTGACCATCCCCAGCAAAAGTTGACCGAGATAAGAACAAGCTCCGCTTTCGAATGATCTTGTCGAGAGTTTCCCGAGTAGCCTTTGACTGCGCATGTCCATATAGAGAATGAAGATTGTAATGAAGCGAGCCATAATGCAATGCTGCCATTGGGAGTGTAGCTGAGTTCAAATTACCATGGCCCCCCCGTTCTCGAATACCCTGACCAGGCACGAATGGTTGACGATATGGGTCAAATGGAAACGCAACATCTCCGGACCGGACAAAGCCACCTTCACCACGTGTTTCATCTAGACTTTCATATGTAATTTCATCATCACTATCGACACTGCGTCGCTCAGTGCGATGCTCGCTTTCTTGACAGATGCTCACTTCTGCAGCATATTCAGCGTCACAGGTGCTCGTTGGTTCGTTCATATCGATCCAAATGCCATCAAACGGAAGAACATTTTCATGAAAAAAGCTGAGCTGCTCATGCCAATACTGCGTAGCATTCGGGTGAAAAAAGTCAATGAAGACAGACCAATGAGATTGAACATACTTTTCTGCGTATTTTTCTCCTTGGACACCCTTGACAAACACATCTAATTTGTTGCCTCGAATTAGTGGTTCATACTGCCATTTGTTTTCCCCAAGAGATCCTTCACCAAACAAACTGGTAGCTTTTGCTCCTCTGCTAGAATTAACATTATCTACTTCTGAAGCGATAGCAGACATTTGAGCAACCACAGAGTACTGATTGTGAAAATGCAGGTCGTCGATGAATCTTTTCATTTCTTTTTGCGGAAAATTACGCTCATCCAACGAAAATGGGATTCCAGCATTCATGTAGTCAATATCGAGCCAATGTGCATCCAGCGGGATGCCCGCGTCTCTCATTCGGTTCACCACACTGATTGAATCGTTCACAGACGTGTACCCCTGTCGTCCTAAATGATATCCCAGCGCCCAATATGGTGGCATTTCTGGACGGCCCACCACCTGTGTGTATTGGGAGATGACTTCATCTGCGGTTGGTCCAACGAAGACAAAAAAGTCCAAGATACCTCCGACCGTGCGAAACGTTAGTGCATTGAATTGTGTAACGACTTCCATAGCATTAGATGAGAGAAAGAATACACCGTGTGCTCGCCCAGAATCTTCTAGTTGCAGATAAAATGGATGCACACCGTACAAATTATCGCCACCTTGGCGGGTGTGCGGCTCGGTTGCAGGCTGATCTCGTGAAAACATCGGATAGTGATCTCCTTTGCTGTCTGCACGTATACGCAATGGCGAAACACGCTCACCAAGACCATAAAGCACTGGACCATCATCACTGGAATCGTCTGACGCAAGCTGCGTGGAGATCTCCAGGTATTGATTTTCAAACACGAGACCGTTGAAGCTCTGGTTCAATTCAATTGGTGGAGTGGAGTTAAATAGTACTTCGCCTGTCTTGCGGCGAGTGACTGCAATTCCAAACGGTCGTTCCGTGAAATGAACTTGATACTTTGACGCCTGCTCAGTGTCTTCATCCTCGTGCACACGTACTGGAATTTCGGGAACTTCATATCTCGGAAACGCTGAATCTGTGATTCGTACGCGCACTCGATCTCTCGATTCTCGAATAACATGCAATGCCAGAAGCGAGACATCGTTGCCAAACGGCCCACGCTTGAGTCGTCGCAATGCCAATACTCCACGCCATCCGTCCGACTGTTCATCTAATCCCAACAGCTCGTAGCCTTCAAAAAACGGCTGGAAACAGTGGTTTTGTTCACCACTGATCTCTTCGTCAAAGCAACAACCAAGCATCTCACATGTCGCTCGGTCAGCAGGGATAGTGAAATACCGTGGATTACGACACGCAATTCGGGACGCAGACGGTACCATCACACAACGCTCTGGGTCTGAAGCTCCGCGATCATCGTAAGCACACGGAATATTGTAATTATCAAGTTTCTTCCAACAGCAACCCTGTGCTAGACACGCTTCTTCCGTTGCATTGGGGAAATGAGGCACAAATGGATAACAATCCACACGCACTCGCGGGTCCTTTGCACACGTTCCTGCGGCTGCAGTCTCCACATGAGCGTACGAATGTGCAACGAACAGTAACCAAGCCACTCCAATCGTTCTTAGCATCCACATCTTGGCTTGCAGAGTTGGAACAAGTATCACTTTGCGCCAGTTGACGCCGGAGTTATGCTAGAGCTAATTGGGCTCTGCCGCTGTGGCTCCATCCAAGAGGAAGAAAGGAGCTCCATCGAGGCCGTTAGGTTGACCATTTCTCCTTTCCTTGTCGCTTCAACATCCTGGTCTCATATTCAACTGTCTTCCCTGGAACAATACTTTTAAATAAGATAATGTTCCTATGTAATAGAATACCGCAATTAGCATACCGGTTTGTAGGTTCCGGAATCGGTAGAGTGATGTACTGTATGCCACAAATTGATTGCAACAAAGCCGAACATGAGTTCGTCATTTAAGAAATATGATTTCTATATGGTATGGTTTTCCTCGGGATGTTGTAATTTGCACTAGCTTGTTTATGTGGAGAACGACCAACGCTTTGATCGCTTGGAAGAGACGCTATAATGTCTCGAAAAAGACGCTATAGTGGCTTGAAAGAAACTCAAAGCAAACAAACAAAAATCGTCCCTGAGCTCCCAAATAATAGCTCATATAATCTTTTTGGAATATTTAGGATACGTTGGATATTATATAGTGAGGCGCACACGACGAACCACCAAAACATTTGTAAGGATGCCACTTCTTTCCAACGAAGTTGGCGCAACCTGCCCAGAACAATTTCAGTATCAATTTTTGTGAAATTGATAAATTTAATTTGTTACGACAAAGTAGATTTATAAGCACATGTTGGTTTCATATTTCAAGCAACAGAGCCCTTCATAGCGCTCTGACATTAATTGTACTCACAAACCATTGATCGTCTTGCTTCTATTTGAGTAGAACTGGAACGAGCATCTTCACGAGATTTAGGTTTGGATATTCCTAAAGTGGATGCCATGAGGATGATGTTTCTACTCTCCACACTGTGGATGCCCTCATAGTGTTGTATTTTTATTGACAGATTTGATTATATAATGCAGGAAATTCTCTCAACGATTTTTACATCCATTTCATCTTCTTTTCGCAAGCTGTCCGTCTGTGCGGAAAACGTATGAGATTCACTATCCATTTTGTCCGTCTGGCCAAACCTGTCATACTGACTAGAAAACCTGACAAACGAATTACCTCGAAATCTTATTTTCAGTATAACCAACTGCAGGTGTGTCTTTGCAACCAATATGGGGATTTTTTTACTGGTATATCATTCGACAATTCGCCACCATGGTGTTAAAGCGCTCAAGAAGGAACTGGCAAAGCGCACTACCGTTCGTTCCGTCGACGACTTTCGTACAAGCAAGCGATGTTTCCACTGTCACGCTGAACTTTCGAAGGTAGTCTTCCTGAAAATGGTCAACGGCGTTCCCGATGGTACAATTGAATCTCAATTCGTTTTGCACTGTGAATCCAGTGAATGCAAGACGTTTTGGGATCGCGACGTGAACGCTTCGCTGAATATTATGCGCGTGACGACAGAACTTTTCAACAATCGAGCAAGACTAGAGTACTTGCAACGAGAATCAAGTGAGTAGTAGAAGCGCAAAAAAAGCGTGAGCTCGGGATCTTCGGACTTGAACCTGCTCACACGATACAGCCCGTATTCTAGGTGTAGCCAGTTGGTAGGCGCAACTCGCGAATCGAGTTGGAGTAACCTAGTTGCACATTATAAATAAACCGTTTTTTTGTTCGAATTATTTGCATGCTATGTCATAGGCAAAAGGCAGTGTTTTTACGCGTAATTACTCGACAAAATAAGCTGAAGCAGTTTTTTACATTCGTGACATATAGTACTGCTTTTGCCTGATATGGGCACCGTACGTATCCTCTTCATTACCAACACAAAGAGCTACGCAAGCAGAACAGACCTCGATGGAGCCGCCGAGTCTATTGCCGCATGTGGATGAGATGATTATGGAGTATTTGCTCTTCCGAGGGTTCACCAAGGTATACTCTTGTGATATCTTAGCGTAGATGTGCCTATATGGTGTCAGAATGCGAGGATAACTAATCAACTTGCTATGATGTGTGCATGCAGAGTTTTCAGGTATTCAATGCTGAACGCAAGCGCGATCGCGCTAAGGGCTTTGATGTGGCACAAGTGATTTCTCAATTCCTTTTCTATATCCAAACGTAAAATATTTTGTGACTCAATGAGAGCGCGAAAGGAACGAGTGTCTGTGGTGCTGATTACTGTCGTTGATGTTGTGAAATAGCTACCAGGTGGAAGCAGTGATGGAGACGTGGAAGTTCTTAACAGCGCGCTTTTTCCATCATCTCGATGCATCTTATGCTGTAGTACGTAGTGTGTTTTCTCTTTAGTGCATTATCGTTCGACCATCGAGTGATCGTTGCGTATGCATGCATTGCAATGCGAATTGTGCAGACAGTTCAGCATCTTGAAGTGTCGCTATTGCGTCTGTACGTCGTTAATGCTGTCAAGACGGGTCATCGTGAAAAAGCGGTCGAGTTTTTCAAGAATTACGCCAATAAATTGAATGCGACCATTCCGACAAATAACGCCGAGGTTGGCGATTCCTGGTGCCGATGGTTCATCTTACCTTATATCCAACATCCAGAGAGCGACCCATATTTCCAGGTGCGTAGGTGCTGAAAGTTACAAGTCAAACGCTCGGTTGTAGTGTATTGATATGATACATTACATATGACAGGTTTTTTTCAGTAAAGAATGGCTGGAGGCATTTGTGACGTCATTTCGAAACTTTTTGTCGCTCATTTTTCGAAATTTACCACTGCCGAAGCTCTTGACTTTCCAACTAACTCGATTGGAGGAGCCATCACTCAAATTGCGACTAAAAGTCAGTCAATCAGAATGCAATCGCTTAAGGTATATTTCATTATTCCTTTAATTCGTTTGAATTGAGGACATGGAGAAATTGATTTTAAAAATGGTTGCTTCGGTTGTGTAGGGTTATCAATGTTGAGGCAAACGCAAGAATTAAAAAGTTAGAAGAGGCTGGGCGCCAATTGCATTCCATGCTTCGCGTGATGGTGCAACAAAGCTATTTAGACCATTTTGTCAGCGACTCTGACTTCGTGAACAATGGACGTGTTGACGACGACAAGAGAGCCACTACTGGCTATGCGCCACAATTGTCGCCACGGCAAATGCAAGAGCTCGGTGGGATCTTCGGTATTGAAGAGAGAAACGATATGGATAACTATCGTATCGCAGAAACAGCGCTGAATATTACGGATTTGCTTCCAGTCTCCACCCCTGATGATGACATTGATAGCAGTTTGGACAGTGGTTCTCCTGTAGTGTCACCATCAAACACGCCGATGAATCTTCATAATATCAATGGATCCGACCAAGAAGTCAATGGGCAGGCGGACTGGGCAAAGGCAAACCTACCATCGTTGCCATCATGTGGTCAAGCATCCTTGGTGCAAAAGGTGACTCTACCTTCCCTTGAGAATGACTCGGATTCAGATGCAATGCAGTCAACCATCATATGCAGCTTTTCATCGGGTGGTGAATACGTAGCGGCTGCCAGACCTGGGAGCTCTCAGATAAAGAGATGGTCAACAGATCCAATAAGAGCGGACACGTTATCAGCAATTCCCGTCTCATCCAAGTTGCTTCATTTTGAATGGTTTTGGTCGCCATCTTATGACGAGGTAAAGAGATTGGCTGTTGGAGAGATATCATTGTCGGCAGTACTGATTAACGCTGTGTTGTCGTAGTTCCTGCTATATGCATTAGACGATGGAACAGTTATCTTACGGAACATACATGACGACGCAGATACAGTGACTGTTGAAATTGATGCGGAATTTCGTACACGGCAAATTTCCTGTGCAAAGAGAGCGCCGGTCGCAGCTCTGCTATCCTACTCACATAAGGTTCTTGTGCTTGATCGGACAAGTGGTGGCCTCGAACAACGCCAATTACGTACGGAACACAAAATTACATGTGTGGCTTTGAGTGGTACTTTACTTGCTGGTGGAAGCGAAGACGGGTGCATTCAGTTGCTTTCTTCAAACCGCGATGTCCTGATGTGCAAATGGAGAATATCCAGCGACAATGGCGCAGAAAGTATTGCTGCGGTTTGCTATTCTTCTGATGGATCTTCACTGCTAAGTTTGAACACTGGAGGATCAACGGTCATCGAATGGTCTATTGCAGAATGCATAAACGACAATAAAACGAACATACCGCCCATCTTGTGCACGTATGACCTAGGCGACTATGTTGAGCCAGCGACAAGCAAGGAAACAATTCCTGACTGGTCGATTCGATTTCACCCTGGTGGTGATCATTTTGTCGTTGTATTGACTAATTGCATTCGTCTTTTCAAAGTGAGTATTCTTGTGTTATCCACAAAACATCTGAGATTACTCGCTTACGCTGGTTCTATAATGCTTTGTAGAGAGGTGTACGAGAAGCAATCAAAGAGTTGATCCCGATGCAGGAATCTATCTCTTATTTCGATTGGCATCCAACTCGTCCTATCTGCTGTACAACAAGTAATGACAATACAGTCATCCTTTGGGATTTTAAGGATGTCATATAAAAGGCTGGGAGAATCGCACGTGAATAGAGTAAATTATGAAAATTACATGGTACGTCCCCTTTCCTCTCTGCGGTGAATAGAATACAGTAAGTCATTTTGTTTATGATGCTTCTTCCTGCTGGACTTTCGTCACGGGCACACTCGTCACGTACTTGCGTAATTTATCACTCATATAGTATTGCCCAGACTCTTTGTTGATTTCTTTGTCATGGCAGAAACAGAGCAAAATGGTGTCGATGGCCATTTCATAAACACCCAAGAATGTGGACGCCACAACCCATGCAAGCAACATTGTCAAGAGAATTGGTGCCATCGGAGACGAAATCTCATGGGACCCACCGATCCCGTATTTGTCCGAATTATTTTCAATGTAGACGAACGTGATGATGGTACAGGCCATTGCAATGGCGATTTTTCCAGCACTCAAAAGCAAGAAGCTGACCGTGGACACCGTCCCCACTTGGGCAATATTCGATAAGATGATTTTGAAGGCATCTTTCGCTGACGCACAAAAGCTTTTACCAGTCATGGCGATCATAATGTACGCGTTCTTGGAGAGGAAGCGGAGACATTTCTCAAGGCACCACATGCAACACTGCAAGATCTTCATGATAACTTTGACGACGAGATTGGTCTTCTGGATATTTTGAGTTTGATTGTCAATATACAGCAAAATGGCGCGGATGAATTGCACAACAGCAATGATGAATGACCCAAACGCGAGTGACCCAAAATGGTACCGAAAACAGTTTTTGAACGAATATAGGATCGGGAACCGACCCATCTCAGCGGCCGTTTTCTCACGGCTCCAGTAGTATCGACAAACTGCACCAGCGATCGTGCACATACTGATGGCGTTAATAAGCTGATTTGTCCACAAGAAGCCAAAGAAATGATATGCAAACAGGATCCGCATAGTATCGTTGGAGTTGACTTTACTGAGCATCGTATCAGTAGCATTGGTAGATGCACCAACCGCGTCACTGATAGCATCCAATTTGATCTCACCACTGCTATAAATGAAGGCAGCAATGATGGTGGAGTAGATAAACAGCACGAGGATCATCAAAAATGGCCAAATCGGAAACAACATGAGTAAAGGTAGCCGTTGAATAACACGAGAGGCTTCTTTAATGATTCCAACCGCAATACGGATCTTCTTCTGAAAAAAACAAACGAGCAAAAACGCCACACCGGAAAGAGCATAGAAGACATATGCTACCACAGCATATACCTTCTTCTTGTCCTTGCTGGCTTGCAAGTTTTCAGGGATCTGCATCCCATTCTGCGCAGCAGTAATGAGTCCAGCATCCTCCAGACTATCTGATAACTTTTCAATGCTAGAATCCGTGATAATCCCGGCTTTGGTACTCAACATCAGCGCAAACAGCAGTAGTATCAACACGAACAGCCACAGCGTCATCCAAACAAAGCATCCAGCACAATATTTCAACAGGATGAGAAACACAAAGCCAAAACCCAGCGCGATAGCACCACCACAAAGCAACACAATGGGCCATGTGTGTTCAATATCGCCAATGCACCTGCCCACTATAGCAGCTACAGTCTGCAAATTATCATACAGCGGATTGCTCTGCGCTGGACCCGTCGCATCCGAGATTGTCCGTATTTGCTTGGTTTGGCATTTGTCATTGGGTGTCTTGACACCATCAACGATGTCGTAGTATTCGTCGGAATCCGCGGGATAGATGCATTTTTCGATTGAAGTAGAATTGGACTCGGTTACTTGAATGCAACGATAGAAGACGTTCTCACTTCGCATGGCGACAAACCAGCACTCGTCCTCGCCGAACAAGTTGTCGGCACGATCTTTTCGTTCTTGCTCGCGCTCTTCATCCGTAGTTAATGAGGTATCGCTTTGAATCTCGGCCTCAGCTTCGTAGTTGCAAAAGTATGTGTATTTCTCAGGACAGGAAGCGACACAAACACCATAGAACGTGTAATCAGTTGGAGAAAGCGAGGTATCGCGCGCTTGTTCCAGTAAATCCTGGCTGATTCGCGGATAAAATGTCAATGGCTTGTCCTCAAAGTCCCCCGTGCCACAAGTTGTTCCATTGTAGTCTGTTCCATATAGCAGACGCTTGGGCTGACCGTTGATCAAACCCACAATTGCGACGACGATCATCCCAATCCAAAACACCAAGAATAACAGACAACAAAAGCAGTCGCGACATTTACGTGAGCTCGCAGGGGTGACAGCGCTTTTCGTTCCATTACCATCTTTCGATGGGAGGTCGTTCACCGGTTTCTTTGAGAAGCAACCCATTTCATGCGCCGCGGCAATACCCAAGAGGAGAAAATGAAGCTTACCAAAAATCCAAGGCGTTGTTTTGAAACGGATGTAGAGTGAAAGCGAATTACGAAAGTTTGTCACCAGTTTTCGGTATGATCACAGACGGCAATTAATGAAACTGATATGGTGCTATACGAATATGAGGGTTCCACAACACGCCACCACACGCGGAAGTAACCGCCCATGACTTTTCAAGGTCCAACCAGTTGAGCCCGTTTCGGTAAGAACTACTGATGAGTTTGACACGATTCTTCGTCTATCTGAAGCTATTCCATCGCAAACTAGATGTGCGCTGGTCTCGCTGCTGAAGATGTCAAACTGATACCACATCGATGGTTTATGCACGCCATTCAAGCTCTATCTAATAGAGACTATAAGCTATTGAATCGGGTGTTTATAGAAATCGATTTACCGAAGACAAGCATAGACACTCAGGTGCAAGCTTTTGGTCTTGGCGCTCCCTTGCAATATCATTCTTTCGGTCAGCCATTATATTTTTTTTGCTTGGTCGCCGTTGCTGACTCATTCTTTTTTCGTTCATCTTGTTTACACATGAAGGTTTTTTTGACGCAAAGAGTGCTGGATATGGCTTAGCCCTCTTCCAGCACGTACAGCATGGTGGCACACTTCTTCACATTGCTTTACGTCACAATGACCCCAAATCCGCTGCAGTTCTTATTGTCAACGGGGCATCGCTTACACTTACAAATGTTGCCATGGAAACACCGATTCATCTTCTATATAATGCGAATGCATTGGTCAACCTCTGCCATAAGGAAGAGCAAACAGGCACTACCGTCAAATTGCCCACTGAAATGGAACGGATCAAATCTCATGTGCTACCGAAGCAGGAAGACTACCATGCACTCTTTGGATTGGTTGAACAGGAATTGCTCCAGTTTCATGACAACCTTAAAGCGCAAGTGCAGCGCGACCTCATCGCTATCTACACTGAGTTCGCTCCCGAACGCATCAGCAAGGTGACGATGCAACTGCAAGATTTTGAATATCGAGAATTGCTTTTATTGGACAGTGTCAAACGGAAATACATTTTACCCGAGTGATTAAAGTGCGCCTGACTCTCTTACTTTTATATCGCTGTGCTCAAGCGCCGTTGAGATCCACTCTAAACAATTTGTTAATTTCCTGCTCTACCAATGCGCCTCGGGTGAGGCATCCTGTTTCCATCTGCCAAATCAAAAATCTAACCTCCTCGATTTTGTGGTGCACCACCTGTACTCGAAATACTGATTCCGTAAGAGAGATTTGCAACACCTTTATCGTACGAGTTGACGTCTCTTCATCAAACCATAGATCCACCAAATAGTACATACCGTTCATCTGCAGTCCATATTTGCGTTTCCCATCATTTATGAGCAACCCTAGCGTGCTACTCAGAGATCGGTGTACACTTTCATTCAACGTTGCTTCTTCGCCAAGATCTTCGCTGTGCTTTGAACTGCTCGGCATAGTCGATGGGCATGTTCTTGGCCGAGAGCACTGTTGTCGATGCTGCATGTTGCCATCAAAATCGCTTGAACTAGCTTCATTCATAGCTGCAAGTTTGGCATAGCCGTGAGGTGCCCTTGCTGGACATGTTTCGATCAGTAACTTCTTCCTATTTTCTAGAATTTCCACTCTTGTTCGTTGCACGAGTCTCAGGAGCAGCTTTTCAAGTTCTTCGTCGGTTAATAGCGTCGATAGCCTTGGAAAATTACCTATTCCTGATAAATGAGTAACTGTTTCCAGTTTGATCCTGCAGAGAACGACGGAGCGAAGCAAATATGAGAGTAGTTCAAAATGTCAAACAAAGCAAGTACATACATCATATCTAGATCATCTAGCTCGTGAGCAGTTTGCTGCAGCGTTGCTAACCCGACCAGGCACTCCCCTTGGATGTGGTCTTCTCCCCATTCCCCACGAATCAACAAGCCTCTGTATCGAGATGTTAGCAATTTTCTCGAGTTATACCAGCAAATTAATCTAGATAGAGTATACCTGTCTCCGAGACCTGTCGTATGAGAGTTGGTCACTCCTATACTCTCAATTTGAAGCTCTTTGACTGTCAACTCAACACCTGAGCGGGTTGTAGCCTCGAGTAGCACACACGGTGGACATTCGACAACCTGAAGCATATCTTCGTCGCCATCTAGATCATCCTCCATGTCTTGACTCGATTGTATGGTATTCTGTGGACCCAGCTTCATTAATTCCTGTTTCTGCTGTTGTTGAGCTGCTCGGTTGGTATGCCCACCTTCTCGCTTGATCGAAGGAAGCCTATGGTGACTCACATGTTTCTTCCGACTCCCTACGGACGTCTGTGGCTTTCGTGAGGTGAGCAGTTTACCTCTTGTCGTTGGTGGTGGTGGTAGCAAATATCCGACGGTGCCATTTTGTCGCAAATGCTGAAATTTGTGTGCATGGTGTTGCCACTCGATATCCCATTTCTTGGTGTCGTAAAATGGTTTCAAGTTTTGCACACGCTGCTTCAAGCGTCGGTTTTCCTGCAAGATGCGGTGCTGTTCGCGCTTCTGCACGGTTTTGCTAACCAGCGATTGCTTCGTGCAGGCATTACCTCTGCCCATCGAGAGCTCTGGTGACAAGTAACAATCCACGAGCGGGGTCTGTGTGGCGTCCAGACGCATCCCTGGCATATGCACGTGTGCCAGGCTATGGACGAGTTTCCGAGGTGAAATATGTTCACGTGAGGGCGGAAGTGGCGTTCGTGCAGTCGATGCTGCGGCCAAGACGACATTCTCTTGACGATGTAGAATCTGGTTCATCCTGTGAGCGAGGCGTTGGTTCTGCAGATAGATGAGCATCTGTTTCTCCTTTTCAGTCTGCAACCGTTTAGCGTTCGTCGCGAGATGTGGTTGTTTAGATGGTGCATTGTTGTCCAAGTAGACTTTGGACGGTGATTGGCAGGTTGGAAGTATGGACTGGAGCTTCTGGTGGTGGATAGCATGTTGTCGAGCCACCTCTCGCTCGTAACAAAGGCGATTATCGAACGCTAACGATTTGTTCATGTGGTAATATTCGTGCAGTTTTTATATGTGCTGCGTGAAGAGAAGAAGGAGGCCTGGGTAGCCATATGAGTACATTAGGTTCAAATTTTGATGTGGTCCCGCAGAATCAAAATAGCATACCAACGGCTAGGAATAGCGCCAAAAACAGTAGAAAGAACAGCGACAAGCGAATCAATTAGCTGTCGCGATGACGACAGGTGGGTTATCTGTGTCACAGCGTAGGATAGCCGAATAAAATCGCAGGAATTCACTATGAATTTAATCGTCGCCACGCTACGATTGTCTTCGTTTCCTTCATATATAGTCAAGTTGCGCACGAGCTAAAAGCAAATCTCGAATATGATGTATACAACTGTAAGATTACGGTTCAATGAAATGCATATTGCATTTGCGTACATCTTTGCCTATCAGGCTAGCTCTACCTGTCATGTAGTCCGATTAAATACTTAATCTGTTGCACCGCGAATAGATTTTTCATCCACATCATCTAGACGTTGTATGCCGCCCAGAAGCTGTCCGCTTACATGTTCTCACGAATTTATCGTCTATAATCATTCATCAGAGAATCAAGCACAGTCGGAAACGTTGATGAATTTTAGGAAGCAAATTAGTATCACAAGCTTCCACGCATGTGCTACAGCTTATGTTTTGTATGTAGGTCTGCCTACTCAATTGCACATTTGCATGTTCAATGTGCAGTAGCGTTTATTGCGGCGACCATTTTGTGGAACTGATTTGGCGAGCTGACTATACATACATTCTGTGCGGCAAGCTCAACATTCATTCACACTAATTTAGTATACGTTGAAATCGCAAAATTCCTAATTAGTTCGTCAGATAAATTATACCGAAATTACCAAAATGAACGCATCGCCTTCACTTCAGCAGTTGAACTTCTTGTGCTTTTGAACATGATGATGCTGCCACGTATGATCACCGCGTATGCGGCGGAGCTTCTGGTCGCGGCAATCGTAACCCTGCACGTCGTACGCTGTCCGTATACGAAAGTAGAAGAGAGTTTCAACCTCCAAGCTACACACGACATCCTGATCCATGGCCTCTTTGGGGTCGACAACTACGACCACATCGTCTTCCCTGGTGTGGTGCCACGAACGTTCATTGGTGCACTGGCGGTCTCAGTAGTTTCCAGTCCCATTGTCTTTCTACTTCGAGTAGTCGGTGTGAAGAAGATTGTATTGCAATATGTCGTGCGGTGGGTGTTGGCGATGATGAGTGTCGCGGCGCTCACAGTCTTCAGTCGTGCAATTGCAACCAAATTTGGACGGGTATGATGAATGTATTGAAAGAAGGAGTTAAGCATTCGTTGTTGGTCAATACGGATCAATTCTATCTTGGGAATGTATTTGTGATGTCTGTAGGACGTAGCGCGCTTCTTTTTGTTGATCTGTGCGTCGCAATTCCATTTGATGTTCTACTTTGGTCGAACCCTGCCCAACACCTACGCTTTGGTACATCATGAATACTACTGCGAATAGCTTTAATGGTATAATGGGGTGAGGTCAATTTGTGTTTATTCCTTTGGGCTTTGCTGTGTAGATTCTTGTGATGTTGGCTTTGGCAGCTTGGGTTCAGGTAAATCCCATCATCACTCTTATCTACTTCCCTTTTCATCCCTCTGCGTGCTAAATTTGTGTGTTATCTTGCTTAGGATAATTACAAACGCACTATCCATGTGCTAACATTCACAACGATCGTCTTCCGGGGTGACACGGCGGTCTTGTTCGCGCCCATCCTCCTTCTAATCCTTTTTTCACGCCGAGTCTCCATGCTAAGTATTATCTGGTGGGGGCTCTCAGCCTCTGTGCTGTCGCTCGCATTCACCGTCGCAGTGGATTCTTACTTCTGGTACAACCTATATCCAAGTTTGAACTGCACGCAAATCTATAAAGCTAATTGCCATGATGTTCTCATGGATACGTATAAAGGCAGCGATGGTTGTGGCCAGAAGGTGAAGTGCTATGGTTTAACACTGTGCAGAACAAGAGTCATGAATGGGGTGTTCATCCTCCGCTATGGTACTTTTACTCGGCCCTACCTCGTGCATTGTTAGCCACTGGGCTACTCATTCCAGTTGGGGGCAGGTGCGCGCGCTTTTATTACCGTAGTTTACTCCGAGATTATTCCACTTCTAACTTTCCTTGGTTAAAGCATGTTGCTGCCAGCGCTCATCAAAGCCAGGTCGTTCAGTGCATGGCTTAGTGCATTGAATACGGCTCCAGTGATTGATCGCAGCGTCTGGACGTACCTATGGCCAACGCTTCTCTATTTATCCCTGTTCTCGTTTTTACCACACAAAGAGTTGCGGTTTATCTTCAATGCCATCCCGCTGCTTAACATGGTGTCTGCTGTGGTATGCCATGCGTCCGTTGTTAAACGTTTTTTAGTGATATGTGTGCGATCTAACATTGATGATGCGGACTTTGACTGCCAATTTTTTGACAGGGCGCGGCTAAATTTTATCGAGACAGGAAGAAAGTAAGATGACATTCCAATTCCATCGAAGGAATTGCATTTATGTAATGACGCGCTTGGAAAATGCTTATATTTTTGGTGGCATATATGTTGTAGGTATGGCTCCCATTTCTCGGTGTTATCGGATGCATTCTGATCTCTTTTGTTGGATCAACGATGTTTACTATGGCTTCTCGAGAAAACTACCCTGGTGAATTGTAGTTGCCATCTTTTCTCGTTTCATTCTTTAAATTTACGTTATGATTGTGCAATTTGTAGGTGGCAATGCATTTGCGCACTTGCATGAGCGTTTCAGCAACGAAAAGCATATCGTGCGAAGTGTTCATATTGATGTACCAGCGGCGATGACTGGAGTGTCGCGGTTCGGAGAAGAGTTTTCACTGTGGAAGTATGAAATGCTTTCTTTTGTGTTCTTTTTTCATACTGGAGTTAGAAATATTTAATGAATATCTATTTTGTACTGTACTGCAGCTACTCCAAGGACGAATCGATATTGACTGTGGAACAACTAATGGAATTCGATTATCTGCTCACAGCAACAAAGTCCAGCACGTTGGAAACAAAATTTGAACTCTTGGCAACTTTTGATACATTTGAACAAGCAAGATTGACAACAAGCGGCGTAAACATCAAAACCCGACCATATATTTTTCTTCTGCGAAATCGAAAGACACGTAGTACCACGTAAACACAAGCAAAAGCAAGTTCAGAATTTTTGTCTCAATTATTTGGCGTATTGACGTAATTGTGCTAATGGATCTTCACTGTGGAAATATAACCAACATAGCTGAGAAAACGCAGCACATATTTAGCCGCTTCCTCGCTCACATGGTCTCCAATGTCCATCTTATTCTCTTTCAGCATTCCCGAAGCATCTGACACTTGAAAGCAATCCGCTCCTTTGCTTCGAATCCACTCGATCAATGCACTTTGAACTGGATTGCAATGAAATCTGACATGAATCCTTGAGTGGAAGCTTTCGTTGCCGAATCCGACATGCAATATATACTGATTTTCATCGGTTCGACTCAAAGCACTGAGTAAATTCTTTCGCCTGGGCTTCTTCTTGAGTGCTTTCTTCGTGGGAGTTGGCGTGCCACCCACAGGAGCTACCACTGGTAATAGATGGGCATGCGGAATCTCATCATGTCGCATCAAGACCGCCAGTGGATTTACACGAAACATTGTGCCTTTAAACACCTTCACATGTTTGCCAGCTTTGAAACCATTCGTTGCCAAGTCAATCTCCAAATACTTTCCAGCACGAGATGTGCCATCGTAGGTTTCGTCACCTGGTGTGTTGGTAAACAGATACTCTGGTAGCAGATCAGCCGGTTGCAGCCGTGCGACTTTACGTTTCAAGTCATCCAGCAAGACATTAAAGTGGCGACGCGCTACGCTGCTGTCTTGCGTCGCCAAAATGCTCGCTCGCCATTTGTCCTCCGCCCACATGAGTTGCTTCATGCCATCGCTCACCAGTTCTGCGTAATTTGTGGCTGAAAGTTTGACTTCTAACCACAGCGCGTTCTCTCTACCTTCTACTTCAAACCACGTCCCCGCTGGTAAATAAACGACCGATCCGGAATCGAGTAACACTTCATAGACATCATCATCATCAGGATCATTATCAACTTCTGCAAGATGGGAGTTGTCAAAGGGTGGAGCAAGTGGAACCACCTTGTCAGAGCCAACACAAGCGCGATGGACTTTTACATATTCTGCTGCGGTTTCCAGCGATTTGGAAAGAGAAGGATGGAAGCATCGTATCGGATTCTGTATAGAACCTTTCTTGATTTTCCAAAATGCCTTCCCGCCGAACTGAAATACAAAACAGTCCATGCGGTGAAATTGCCAGCTCAAGATCTTCCCGGAGCGACAGCACACCAAAGTGGCTTCGTGCATGGATGGCGCAACTAACGGGGTCACCCCCAAATCCTTGGCGAGTGGTGGCACAACCGCATTCTTCAGCAATGTCGGCGCACCAAATGCAAGCGATTCACCCATTCCATAAAGCTCTTTTGCCTTTGCGACCGAATCGATCACCACCGTCTCCATGTGCTGCATGCCCTGGAAGTGAGAAGTCAAGAGCAACCTCATCGGTTGCTCATGTGATGCATGTTCTAGCAGCGTGTGGACATCCAAACCACATAATCCGTCATCTTGTAGTTGCTGGAAGCGATTCATCGAACCATGAATTGCCAGTGGAACGCGCCGATAGTGCGCCTTCATGCTGTCTACGTTTTCCAAGGATCCAAAGAGCCACACCAGCCCCGCAAGATCATCCACAGACACATCATCTACTGGACTGCCTCGCTCTGATACATCCGAGCCTATAAATGACTTCACGTCCTCTTCATCAGCACTCAATTGTTTCAACTTTGTGGCAAGTTCCTTTGCACGTGCGGAGCGTTTGCCAGCAGCTGGACAAATTAATTGGTGTTTCTCCATACTATCCGATCGCCAAGGGACTTCTGCACCACAATACGTGCAGCACAGTTTCTTCCGTTTACTGTCGTTGACTTGATCAAAATGTTCAAGCATGCTGCCATCGTTACTATTCACATCGTCATTCATATGAGGAGCCATCTTTGCCGATTCTTTTAGCACAGCTTGGATCGTCTGATCCGCTTGAATGCGCTTGGAGCGGCGAGGTGTATGAGGTGATAGCTGCTCATTGTCTTCCGTTTCTTTAGATGGTTGCTCTTCATTATGTTGCTTGGCGATCTGCCTGGTTTGCTTCTGAATTTTCTTCTTTTTAGATGGTGGTATCCTTGGCTTGGTGGCACTCTGGGCAGCCTCACTTTCCTTCGCACGCTTGCGCTTGCCACATACGTTTGTGTGCCGATGCATCCTGCCGCTGTCTAGGATGAATTTGGCACCACAATGTCGACATTCTGCGCGTGAGTTCAGGCTTTTGTCGGAAAATACGCGGTAATCGGTCAAAGTGGGTTCATCACCACCGCTTTGGCTACACCTCTGGGTTTGTTGCGCATTCTTTTTTGACGTCTTCTTTGGAGCTTTGGGACTTTGTCGCCGTTGACTTCGGCGTTTAGGAGTCGCTGCTTTATTTTTTGCAGGCTCAGCTTCAGCTGCAGTAGCTTCAATAAAGTCTTGATTTGGATTATTGCTGTCTTGATCCGTAGATTGGGTGACTGGATACTCTGCATCATCATTATTCTCAGCAGAACCAACGTCATTATCTGATGTATCACCTCTATTGTCTATGCTATCTGCATCATCGCTGGCACCAACTGTAACCGTGGGAGGTAGTTCCTCATCCTTTTGCTCATCCAAATCCATGTCCACGTCCTTACTCTCCGCCGGCGATGATACAGGAGGTACTTGTGCTGGCTCATTTTCGTCCTCACCCTCATTGAGCTGTTGGGTACCTGGATAATCTTGTTCGCGCTTTATTATCTCGTTCATATTGGCACCAGAACATTTGCACACACAAGTTTCTTCATCTGATTCAATTTGGTCCTGTGGTGTTCTTTGCTGCCTTTCTTTGAGTGACGGAAAACTTGGCGGTCGTTCCTCAGCATTCCCATCTTCTTCGTCTATTTCTATCTCGGCAGCTGACTCAGATTCCGCTACCTCCGTAGTCACTGAAACAATTGTGGTAGTTGTCTCCACAACTGTCACTGTCTCCCCCACTTTCACCATCAAAGAAGTCGCTGAATCACTTGATTCCATGGTATTTTCTGTTTTGTCTTGACGCTCCTCTGGTGGTGTTAAAGGAGTTGGTTGTTCCTTATCCGCTTCTCCGAGGTCCACAACTTCGTTGACTCTTTCTTCTTTGGTGATGTTCTCTACCACTTCAACGTCATCGTTGGCAACACTCAAGTCAGAAGCTTTCGTATCCGATGCTACTGTTGGGATCGCTGGTTGTGTTTCTCCCGATTTCTCTTGCTTCTTGATATAATCTGGGGTCAAGTCCATACCTATGCTGGCTGCTTTCGACGCTTTCGACATCAAACAGTGCACCACCTCCATCTCGATCTGCTTAGTTCACAAGGATCACGTTGTTGTCTTGAGATGCTCTGTGTACATGAATGGATTGATGTCAAGAGATGTGGCAGTTGTCAGCCATCATACCGTTAAAAGGGAAACCGTGAACAACGCAGCAATATACTTTTCTCACATTTTTTTTCTTTTTTTTGCTCAATATTTGTTGGTTGGGTTGATAAATAAGGCTAAAGAAAAAAAACTCTTGCAAGTGACACTTACAGATACGCGACTTCCAGGGAGAGAGAGGAGGAGGACAGACTCAAACACAAACTCCTGTTCCTTTTCCCCTCCTCTATCGCTCTCTTCACTTTACTCTTTGTACAATTTAGCAATAGGAATCCTTCATAAGTTCCAGGACGACGCTCAGCTCTTCGCCCGTAAACTCTGGTGCGGCGGGATTCATCGGTGGAGGGACAGCAAAGCCGCCAAACTTCATGTCTTCGCCCTGTGGCGGAGGTCGCAATACGTGGTGTGGAGGAGCATGGTGATGGTGGTGACGGTATCCTACATTGGGGCTCTCGTCGTTGGCATCTTCGTCCGACCGTGAGTGGCTATAGTGACCACCGTAAGATGAGCGATGATGGTGGGTGCTAGCGGACGAAGCGTATGTGCTTTCAGAGCTGATAGAGAATGCCGGCATAGAGGAACTGACATCCGTTGCACGCGAGTAGGAGGGGAAAGCGCTTGAAGTTGGCTTCATCCGGTGCGGTTCTGAATAAACGTGGTCAATCTCTTGCACCTTTTTTTGGTCTTTTTGTAGCATCGGCAAACTAGCGAGGTTCAGCTCCCCTGCACCACCAAAGAATTGCCCCATTAGTTTGCGTGGCGGCTGGGCAGATGGTGCCTTGTTCTTATCAGGGTAGCCGCCATAGAGGAAGCTGCCTGTGGGGTGTGTATGGTGGTGATGTGGGGGAGGTTGTGAGTGGTGATGCTGGGATACTTGGGTATCGTACTCGGGACGGGCTGGGTGATCCGCGGGGGAAAAGTAGTCACTGGTGTCCTTGGTAGCCACACTGGTCCGCGCAGATGTCCCCATTGTGGACGAAGAACCATTGCTGGAGGAGTTTGTGGAAGCAGACTCTTGTTGTGCTCCCACAATAATGTTATGGTGTAGTTTTTGGTGTTGAGCAAACTCCTTGTAATTATCGCAGCTCCAGGAGCAATTAACACCGATACAACGGAATAGATTTTGTCCCTCAGGGAAGTGGATGCGCATGTGGCGCTTGAGCTTGGTACTGGTGTTGAAACGTTTGCCACAGGTCGCGAAGATACACGGGTACGGCCGTTCGCCGCTGTGGATGCGCTTGTGACGACTGAGATTTCCCGAGGTGTTGAACCGCTGTGAGCAGCCTTCGTAGTCACACGCATATGGCTTGGTGCCAGTGTGGATACGCATGTGGCGTCGCAGCGCAAATGATCGTGGGAATTGCTTGCCGCAATGCACTTCCGCACAGATGAAAACATCCTTCTTCGTTTTCTTCTTCTTGATTTCGGAGTTTCCAGCGCCGACATTCATGGTTGAGCTGGGGGTTGGCATGACGCTGATGGCACCGACGGGTTCGTCGCTGTCAACGTCATCCTGCCAGCTGCCCATGTCATCATGAACATCGTCGTGGTGGTTGTTGCTGCTGCTGTGTTGCCACGGCATATGGTTGGAAGTGGAGTTGGTGTGGAAGTCGTGGTTACTGTGGTTATGGCTCCCTCCTCCCGTTGCCCCTCCTCCTCTTCCTGGTTGTTTAAGGAACCCCACAGGATGGTCCAGATCGCCTCCGCTCTCAACGATGTGGATTAGCATACTGTAGAAAGTTGCAAAGTGAACCATCGTTTATCCACTTTTTTACATTGCTCCTCCTGCTAGCTCTCCTCTCCCCTCTCTCTCCTCCCACTTGGCTTTTGTTTGACACTCACACACACATACTCGCTCATCCCCCAAAAGGTTGAAATGCCACTTTTTTATCCCAAAAAAGAAGATACACGCGCAGAAAAGAGAGCTGGAAGAATGCCAGCTTGCCCCCAACTCGTGATTTTACACCCACAGAAGCGTAATTTACCACAAAAAATATTTGAATTTTATACAGGAGCAAAAAACGTCAATGTTATTTTTCGAAAATGCCTCCATTACGCAAAACCGAATAATAATAAAAGAATTGTAAAACACTCTTTCACGCATCGTTGACAGAAGATCAGACTAGAAATGGATGGATCTTAGTTACATTCTCGTTCGATCCGTGAATCAACTCAACACATAAAACAACAAACGTATTTCATGAATGATACCAATTGTTGAACATAAGAAATGTAACAGCTTCGACCGATCAGTAAGTGAATATGTATGTGGCGGATACAGTGCCACTATTTCTAAAATTCGAAAAAGATTCCTGCCGAGAAAAATTGTTGAGCAATGAAATTGACCTCAGCATATTAAGCCGTTGAATATTATACTGTTCGGCATAAGCCACAAAGAAATACGAAAATCGAATAGACGAAAAGGGAGTTGGGATCCGTTGGCATCCATGTCAGCATTCCTTGGATGAGTTTCTCGGAAGCAGGTGCTCATGTCGGATATTAATCGGCAATAGTGCGGAGATGTGCATGCAAAATTTACAAAAAAGGTGATAGCTGTCACAGAAACGAGTCCATTCGATTATGGGAAAGAAAACATTTTCTTGGGGAAGTAGGTATGCACCGATTTGTATAATTGGCCTGTCTCCAAAGCTCATTTGTAGGTTCACCCGAGATGCTAGAATGGTAGCGACAAAATAATGCCGAAGAAGTTATTATCGTAATGAGTCAGAACGAGCACATGTAAAACGAATAATCCGAATCGCTACAGGACGATTGATTCATCATTTTCTTGATCTTATTCGACAATGACTGGCATCGTGGAACGTGTTACCGACATGTATCATTTCTCGAAGTAATATGTGGGAGAAGCAACTGAATTTGGTCTTTTTGTACACTCACGAATGCCACTCTTTCATGTCTGGTTAGTGATCCGATGGGTACCTATCTGAACGCAAAAGTGAGGGCAAGTCAGCTGGACCGAAGGGGAAGATCGACCGCGAAGAAAACGAATCCATAAAATTTCATCACTTGATTAGTCCTAATGTCTACATGGTTGTGCGGTCAAATGATCACCTGGAGTTTGATGCTGAAGCTTATTCAACAGATGAAAATCAGAGTCAACATCAACCACACATATAAAGTATACTTTCTCTCCATAATCACGAATCCCCAATGAATCAAGTGTGCCACACTGCGATATAAATTTCCTAAAACCTTGAAACGTATCCATAATTTCAGGCAGTTTTACAAACACAGAATTCCATTTTTCTTCTGCTTCTTCTTCACTTCTGTGTACCGTAAAATGGTAAACTTGGTCATCCAAAGCATAGTGCGCACACTGCATGCATTGACTTTGCACACAAGATACCCCCAAGTTCGTTCACATAGACAAGAAGGCGAACCTATTTGAGTCTGAGAGGAGATGAGCATTATTTTGCAATCAACTCGCGCCTGTACCATTTTCAAACTTGGTTCCAGACGTTTTTTATGTGAAGAAATTCAGCTTGTCAAAGCCCACTGAAGAATAATAACGCTGCAAAACATAAGCTAGTGCGGCGAATGAAGTTAAACTATTGTATCATTATTATAATCAATTGCTACTTCAATTATTAAACTGAGCGGTTATGATGGGCATGTGCACATTGTAAAGACCTTAGCTGTCCCAGTTGTTTTATGGCAGAGGGATTGTACATACACATTTGATTGCACATCTTCCTTCAACGATTTTCATCTCCCTTTTTCTTACCTTAAATCAGCTCATCACATGATCTGTCAGTTATTCACAACCAGATGGGTGAGATAGGATGAGAATGAGTCAAAGACAAGTCTCTTTGTTGCAAAGTAGGTAGGACTGAGATTCTACGTCGAACCCATGTTGACGAAGTTGCCAAGACATCAAATTCTTCCAGAGCAAGCTGGTATAGCGAAATAAGCGGGATTTATTGCGTTGCTATACCGCATTACACTGGGGCCAATTGGTCGCATGAAGCCCAGTCATCTTCGTGTTCTTTCGCATGAGCAGTTGATGACTCTGGATTAGGCATGAAGAACTTTGTATATGCACTGTACACGTGGATAATGTTCAAGTTAAGTAACAAATTCGATTGATATTGGTAGTTGAACGCAATTGTAGCTGAGCAGTGACCGATGTGTATCCATGAGAACTCGGAAACGACAGTATGTTACGTTTACAATTAATACATACGCAAAAGGGACATGACTTAGTTGATATGGCGATGCGAAGACGTCAGATGCAGATGATATGATGGCTTCAGCAACATCTTCATTGGTCAAGACCTGTCCACACGCGGTGTGATGCTAGTACAAAAGCCCATCAACCCGAGATGACATAGCCGAGCTGGTCGATGACGTTCATGACGTGATGGATACCTCACCGAAACGTTCCGGATTTGTATTTTGAAACGTTCATAACCCGTCAATGCATCTTATCACAGGAAGCGGCATTATATCTTTACAAAATGTTAAACTTCGTTGGTCGCTGTCATCCCACTATCATAAATTGTCCGACACTCTTCGCATTATGCGTTATCGAGAAGTAAGAAGCTCGTAACCAAAGATTTACTACAAAATCAGTGCTGTATCTCCTACGATACAGCGGGATTGCCAGTTGTAGCCGCATCGAGCCATCCTAGTCACACACACGCCTAGTTTAGATATAAAACTAGAGCGCGATGAATTCTAGAGGCCCAGCAGTTTTGGCACGATATAGCAAACGATGATCATTTTGTATTCATTTACACCAAATTCGACCGTGCCAGAAACAGTGTTCTACTGTGCAGGTTTCTATAGATCATTGTCATGAGGGCGTCATAGAGCAACATCGATTACGACAAATCACACCCATATTAATGCTGTCACCAGTTGGCAATAGTGGAAGTGAATATTTATAACTTGACGTCGTATACTTAGTAAAGAAGCTTGATTCCTCGCATTTGCGTAGATTTCTTTGGTCGTGGTACCAATGATGTCAAACGAGTTTGTTTTAATGAAGATACGCTTTTCATTGTGCGTGAGGACGATACATATGAACCGACGAGAACAAGATTTTCCCAATCATGTAGCCATCTTCCATAAATACTGTAATGGGTTTCGGTTAATTTTGTAATTACGACACGACGTGCTTTTTCTGAACGATTCGACCAGTCAAACACTTCAAACGATCGTTCTTGGTTGTGCTTGGCAACAAGTCTGAAGCAAATATAAGAATCCAAAATGCTGCTAATGATCATATAAGAAGCTAGTTCTTCGAGTGTTTGGTTCTAATGTGAATCACATCCTTCTCTTTGGAGATCAAATGCATAAAAAGTGGTTACAGTGAGTTCTTAGCAAATCACAGCATTGAAGTGATCACACTCTGATCGCTGTCTCATCACAATGCCCTTCGCATGTTCCACTAAACTTAGTGAAGATGCAAGTTAATTGATAGTAAGGAAAGACTACGCTGTGATGGAAGACACATCGTCAATACCTGGAGGAACTAGGATGGGCAACTTGCCCATCTTAATATTACAATGGGACGGCCAACCAAATATGGTCTTAAGAAGTGTATCAGCGACTGTCCCAGCGCAAATTGGACCATAAATCCAAGCGACATAGCATGCCCGCTAAGACAGTGCAAATTTTTGTGGACAAGTTCCATGGTAAATTCCGATATTTTGATATAGGGTATTAAATAATCCAATGTTTTAACAAGCAATCCGCGAGCCAACGGTGCCAGTTTTCAGTTGTTTTCCTAAACTCAAAAAATCCGCAACTGCCTTTTAGCACATAATATTTTGGCATAGGATAGTTTTTTATTTGTAATGATGAACAAAGCAAACAGCGTTCAAATCGAACTAGTGGTTGTCGAGTAATTAGCAGTCAAAGATGAGTATTCGCTTCCATTTTGGCATTGTTTTAGCTTGATGGTCATCGTTTTTATTTCTTTTGATTCATAATTCGTTTCATATATGTCATTTACCCTAACCATATTGAATAAAATGAGCTCTAATATTGTCAAGAGTGTTTGTCGTCCAAGTAATTTGGCGGCAATCTTCGAGTTATTGGTGCAATACTGTTGGTGTCTTAAGCCACTCTTCAGCACTTGAGTTCCATACTATGTGCTACAGAGTATATCATTGGACAAAAATGGTATTGTGGTATTTTTTATGTTCTGAACGACCTTGAGAATCGCAAAATCGATGACCATCTGACAGAAAATGCAAATTTTGTCGTACCAGTTCTCCTCTCTGGATGCTACGACTTGGATAATAATCACGGGAAACAAGTTTTCTTGGACGGATCTGTTTCGAACTGCCACACATTTTCGTAGAGCACGAATAGCGGATTTTTTGGATTTTGGCCAACCTAAGAATTAGGCTGTTTTTGGCTCCCTTGACTTGCGGATTGCTTGTTAATAAATTCAAAATATAAATTTAATCGTCAAAGGATGATAGCGCATGTCGAATCTTCATGCCATCAGTGAGCAAAGCAGTAGAAGACATTTGTCTCTCCGCTGTCACAACTCCTGTATGTTACTGACATTGCCTTTCATAATAGTAAAAGCTACGTTGTCGCCTTTCCTCGCTGGTGACGATGGATTGGTCATACTCGCCTCGATGTGCCGTCACCGCCTGCATTTTGTTCGCGCGAATTGTGACAAAACGCGGCCAGCGTGGGATCCCCGATGCCCCAACTCCTTGTTGAAAGAACGACAAAGTGCCGATCCGTATAGCAGAGAAGTCTAAAAGTCAACGTTAGCTAATCACATACACGTCTTTTTCTTTGCCAGTTCTTCGTACTGAAGTCAGTGGATGGCAGGAATCAGCATCAAAGATTCCTTTCTGCAAATGTCTCTGTTCTCAATTTCGGCAGATCCCTTTCAAGATTCACTTCCGAATTCGCCACTTTCAGCCCAAACTCGAGTATCAAAACTCAATAAACCAACTTCCATTCATATAGAAGAAAGATGGTGCAAATTTGGTATGCAAGTGCGCTCTTACTAGCGCTAGCCGCACTTTCTCCAGCAAATGCCGCCACCTGTGATGATGGCACCCCTACGACAGCCCCAAAGAACCGCCCATTGGTCGTGGGTCATCGTGGCGCGCCAGGATACTTGCCTGATCACACGATCGAAGGTTACACGCTTGCGATTGAAACAGGTGTCGATATCATCGAACCAGATCTTGTATCTACGAAAGATGGCGTCCTGATCTGTCGCCATGAGCCTAACATTATCGCTACTACTAACGTCGCAGACCATCCGGAATTTGCTGATCGCAAGAAGACCGTCGCACTTGATGGGGTCAACACGACTGGGTACTTCGTCAGCGACTTCACTTTGGAAGAGATCAAGACGCTGCGTGCCGTGCAGCCACTCTCAGAACGAGATCAAAGCTACAACGGTCTCTATCAAATCCCCACGTTTGATGAAGTCATTGCGCTGGCACAAACCAAGGCTAAGGAAGTTGGACGCACGATTGGTATCTATCCAGAAACCAAGCATCCAACTTACCACAAACAATTGGGTCTGCCGTTGGAAGACAAATTATTGGAATCGCTTGATGCGGCTGGTTGGAATCATGCGGATGCACCTGTGTACATCCAGTCGTTTGAGCAAAGTAACCTGAAGGAATTGAACACCAAAACTAATGTTACGCTTGTGCAGCTCGTGAGCGGATCGGGAAATGACCCTGTCACGGGTGAAGTCACATTTGTCGCTCCGAACGATCGTCCATATGACTGGAYRRTKGCKGGRCGAACYGAYYWSTWYRGYTACWTGGTKASTCCMGAAGGACTGGCGGAAGTGGCGGAATATGCCCAGATTATTTCACCTTGGAAGCGCTACATTCTGAAGGCACTACCTGCTGCTGTGGATGAGAACGGTAGTCCTGTGGATTTCGATGGCGATGGCAAAATTGCCGATTCGGACTACACAATCATTGAATACCCTCAGATTATTGAAGATGCGCATACCGCTGGCTTGAAGGTACACACGTGGACGTTCCGTGATGAAGCATACCGTTTGGCTGTTAACTACTCAAGCGATCCGACCGAAGAATACTTGGAGATTTTCCGATTGGGCATTGATGGTGTGTTCAGTGATAACTGCAAGACTGCTGTGCCTGCACGTGACGCCTACCTCGCAGAGGAATAAGCAGCAAGCCATGTTGTAGATTGTCGCTGATACTCTTTGTTTTTGCAGTCTGTATTAAATGAATCCAAACTCAGCTATTTGTATGTTTCTTGGCCATGTAAATTTGTGTTTTATTTACTACACCATAAATCACCAACCGAACACTGGCAGAGGGTGACAAGACAGAGCCAATGTGGATATTTTTGCTCTTAGACAGGAAACATGATAGAGTCGCTCAAATGGCTCAGATTAGTAAGTGTTAAACGCGTGTGATGATGCAAAAATTCAACTATCTACATCGTCATGTACACATCACGCGCTGCGACGGCCGTCTTACCATTGTCGCTGAACAATCCGTCAATCCCCAAGTTGAAAAACTCTAAGTACTCGGCAATCGGATTGCCCGAGTAATTCAGCGCCAGGCGGTAACCTTCATCTCGGAACGTCCAACAATGCACCTTCAAGCCAGCGGTATGCGCATCCTCGACGAGTTGCGGATTCATAAAGACCTTGTAGTCCGAGTCGGCAATTTTGCCATCGCCATCGAAATCCACAGGACTACCGTTCTCATCCACAGCAGCAGGTAGTGCCTTCAGAATGTAGCGCTTCCAAGGTGAAATAATCTGGGCATATTCCGCCACTTCCGCCAGTCCTTCGGGACTAACCATGTAACTGTACAGGTCAGTTCGCCCCGCAATTATCCAGTCATATGGACGATCGKWMGGWGCKWCAAAWRTGAYYTCRCCMGTGACAGGGTCAKTKYCSKAYCCRYYMAYGAGCTGCACAAGCGTAACATTAGTTTTGGTGTTCAATTCCTTCAGGTTACTTTGCTCAAACGACTGGATGTACACAGGTGCATCCGCATGATTCCAACCAGCCGCATCAAGCGATTCCAATAATTTGTCTTCCAACGGCAGACCCAATTGTTTGTGGTAAGTTGGATGCTTGGTTTCTGGATAGATACCAATCGTGCGTCCAACTTCCTTAGCCTTGGTTTGTGCCAGCGCAATGACTTCATCAAACGTGGGGATTTGATAGAGACCGTTGTAGCTTTGATCTCGTTCTGAGAGTGGCTGCACGGCACGCAGCGTCTTGATCTCTTCCAAAGTGAAGTCGCTGACGAAGTACCCAGTCGTGTTGACCCCATCAAGTGCGACGGTCTTCTTGCGATCAGCAAATTCCGGATGGTCTGCGACGTTAGTAGTAGCGATAATGTTAGGCTCATGGCGACAGATCAGGACGCCATCTTTCGTAGATACAAGATCTGGTTCGATGATATCGACACCTTGTTCGATAGCGAGTGTATACCCCTCAATCGTGTGATCAGGCAAGTATCCTGGCGCGCCACGATGACCCACGACCAATGGGCGGTTCTTTGGGGCTGTCGTAGGGGTGCCATCATCACAGGTGGCGGCATTTGCTGGAGAAAGTGCGGCTAGCGCTAGTAAGAGCGCACTTGCATACCAAATTTGCACCATTATTACTGGATCGGTTCTTTTTGACCTTAGGTTGGTGCGATGGCGATGGTGAAAATGAAAGTGAATCTCTTCAGCGCTGACCTTAGAGAATATCCTATGGGTGCTTGATAGCCACTGTCAGTCTAGTTCGGCGTTGGTACGAGCGGAAAGAGCCACTGACATCATCAATCATCAGGTGTGCCAATCATTGCAGATAAAGATTCTGGTTGAAGTCCCACTTCCTTGGGGAATAAGTGACAAGTGAAATTAATTATTAAAAATTAAAGGAAGCCTCTTAATTTCTACAACCCTGTGACATCAATGAAGGAAATAAACCGAATCTTCAAATTCATGACGATGCATCTATACTCCAACACGTACTGGTGTCATTTTGTTGATGAAGTAAATGCAACTTTATCTCGTACAGATGTGTTTATGGAAGTCGTGACAGTAGTGGTTTCATTGACGCGGTGTGAAAGATGGAGAACGACTATATCTTTACTTGGTAATAACATGAATTACTACTTTGCCTTAGAGCGAATCTTGACAGTCCTAAACGAATCTCTCATCGCCTAGAATCAGACATTTCAATACTTGCGAACCGCTACATATAGTTGTACGGCCATCACTAAAGATTCCTTTCCATTGTGTGTCCTCGATGAAGCAACGTTAGCACAGGGGAAGCAATTGCATCGACTATACGTAGATCAGGTGATCTGGGTGCGACTTAACTAGTCTCGACAGGCTCTGTGATGCTGTTGATGAGAGTCTCACTATGGATGTTTTTAGTGGGCAAATTAACGTGCTGAGTGATTACGGTAAAATATGTGCTGGTGAACACCCAAGGCAGAGTACTGGTAGTATAATATCAAAGTGCACATTTGGATGTTCCGTGATAAACCATACTGCTTGGCATTAAACTACTCTGGTAATCTTCCGACTTGGTATTGATGTTTTCAGCGATGCTTGTAAGATGGTCGTCCCTACACATGATGCATAGATGGGGGAATAAACAGAGAGTGATTCATGTTTCTTGTATGTGATCGAAAAGGTGACCGGCATATCCCCTAATACGAAATGTATAACGTCAATGACGCAGCTTTATGTGTGGAAAATATCACCGCGCTATTCGTCATTTGCAAGACTCGAAAAGACGCGTCTGCTCGTATTTCTATCGTTTGAACATAGTTGAATGCGAATGAATATGGAGCTTGTTAAGGCGGCGTTTCAATCGTCATTCGATTCGCAAGTAGGGCGACTGAACGAGCATGAACTCGACGATCTTCGCGCGGTATGACTGGGCGATTGCGTTTCTGTTCATTGCGTAGCGTCTAATCCAAAGGTGTGCTGACTGAAGCTGATACTGTAGATGTTTCGATACTTCGACACCGATGGCGACGGGACTATTGCCGCCGAACAAGTTTGTCGAATGTTTAGTCTCGTATGACCAAATAGCGTAAATGTTGTGACACTTAGCGCTTTTATAGTCTTAGTGGTTTGTTCGTTACCGTGAATGATGTAGTTAGGTCTTGATGTCAACCCGGTGCATGTCAAAGACTTAGGCGAAGTGTATTTATCAGGTACGTACACGATCAGGCTCGTGTTTAATGCAGTGTGTATGCACTGAAGCCTTGTTCCTTGTAGAGTTTATCAAAATCGTCGACAGTCATGTACCGATGTCTCTACCTTCTCTAACAACGGATCAAGCTGACGACGACAGAGTAGACAACAGCAGAACGAGACGAATCGGTAACACATCCATCAATCCACATCTTTCCAGCCCAACCCCCGGTTTGCACTTAGAAGAAGCAAATAATGGAGGAGCAGGCAGCAACGAAGATCTCGGAAATGCAGATAAAGAAGGTGCGATTCAAGAGCTCGACGAAGCCGCGATCCAAGAAAGAAACCGTAAATTGTGGGAAGATGAGTGGAAGCTGCTCGATACATACCGCCGAGGCTATGTGACCTTTGACGAATTGCGACTCTTTCTAGTTAGTTGTGCATCAGAAATACCTGTCGCTGATCTCCTGCGAATGCTTGAGCTCTATGGCGAACTGTCCAGCACGCAGTCTGAGGAGTTCATTTTCACAAAAGTGGGGTTTCTCAAGTTTCGTCAGGAATATACCGCCAATGATCTCGTACATTCGGATAGAGACTTTTCCTCGGATGAGGATGACGGTGAGAATGCAGTGGAAGTGCCTGATTACACTGCACGTGGGTCTATGGGTGATGAGGTAGTTGCAACTGGTAGGGAAAATGATGACAAACCCCAGGTACGGCTGGTGCGTCGCAGCAGTGAGGTGAACAGTTCTAATGAAGCAGTGGTGCCGAGTTCCAGAGACGAAATTGTTGTCGATCCAAGTGCAATTGACCAGAGCGATGACGAAGACGAGAACGAAAATAAACCAGAAGACAAAGAAGATGTAGACGGTGGGGACATAGGGAGGAATGATGAGGATGATTAAAGTCTATATGTGGGTAAAGGTGGACTATGACTTATTCGTATCCAACAACCCTCCAAGATCCATGTTTTTCAAAAAGCATGATACTGTGGCACAATAGTAAAGTCCTCATCCGATCACACAAAGTTGTAAATACATCTTCGTCGACATCCAGAGCATGCTATGTGAGTGCCATTATGAAGCCAATCTTGATGTGATTTCATTCCAGAAATGCGCCATTTTTCTTCTCTGTGACAAGGGTTACTCTTATCATTCATTGGTTGAAATTTCGCAAGTGCACCTAACTGTAGAAATTTTTCAGCATCGCTGCCCATCTTTGCTGTTTTGTGTCCGACGTTCGAGTGAATATGCGCCAGTTGAAAAATCAGATTATGCAGTGAGGAGCTACACACAACCGATTAAGAAGAGAAAAAGCAATGAACCAACCGCGTTACCCCTCCGACTTCCATACCCAAGATCCACAAGGTCACCGTGATAAGGTAGGCTACTCTGATATGGTATAAAGGCAGTTGTTTGCATGGTAAACTGACATTTATGTGGTGTGCTTTGATGAAATTGAAGAAAGATACGTCACAGGACGAAGCGCTGGCACGGCAGCTGCAGTACCAATACAGCCAAGAACAGGGATATGTAATGGCACAGCCACAGCCAGTGGCAGAGCTCCCGTATAGCTGTGGCGCGTGTCGAACAACACATATCGTCCGCAATGCGGTGGACGGTGCAGCCTTTCGGTGCACGACCTGTGGTGCTGAGAACCGCATTTCATTGCGATCACAGCGACCGATTGTCGTCGTGTACGTTCGTTATATTGAGTGGGTTTCGATAAAGCAAAAGGTGACATGCGTGCTGACATGTGGTTATTTGTTTTGTTTTGGTGTAGCGATGACACACGTTCGTCGTTTTGCATTCCAATTCCGCTTATCTGCACCATTATGTAAGAAGAAATCTCGCCTCAGGCTTATCTGTTTTCCTGGCCAAACGACTTCGTCAGCCATGAACTACGAATGATATTCGAGTCATATTCGACAGAGATGCCATTTATTCACTATCAGTAGTCGTAACATTGCGAACACGTAGCAACTATGTATATTCTTGCCATGTTTCTTCGACTCGTTGGTCTTCGTTTTGAATTACGAATGTTTTCGCCTATGCAACATGAAGACAATCACAACCACTACACCATACACCAGCGCGACTAATTTCGTGTCAAATCCATCCAACATCGCAATTGGATTGCGTTCCACGTGAATCACATCTCCTCCGCCTGTTCCACCTGAATGAGCATCGCATGTACTACGACAGGCGCCGCAGGGGCATTGCTTCACCTCTGTTTCCGATGCGATCGACGGCAGGAGCTGCGCCTGCATGGGCAAAGTCGAGCGCGCATTCTCCACCTCTGAGTAATTTTCGCATCGATACATGTGATGATCAAAGGCTGTGGTGTTAGTTAACGGGAAATCCAAATGAATGTATTCCCCATGACCCACTGCGCCAACCTGCATTTGGAAATTGAGGAACCCGAGCGACGACTTCATCGCTGCGACGGTTGATGCCATGGCTGTGTTCTTGCATGAATCAAAGAGCGAGCATGTCATTTCCTTTGTGAGTGAGACGTTGAGTTCTAGCACCTTGACATGGTCTTTGCCTGACATGGGATCAGGACGGTAGTTGATACTCGGATAGGGCAAATGAAGATGCATGAACTCCGATTGGCGAGGAGAACAAACGATGCCACACCAAAGATTGAGTAGATTGGTCGCGCAGGCATCACAACCACCGCCACTGTTTTTCCCAAACACACTAGCGATTAACTTGAAGTTTTCGGCCATGCCGCGGTTCTGCTGCCATGAGCAGCAGGCATTGTCTTTATATTCAGGACACTGAATCGCGTACTCATCACAGTGCGAACCGGCAACCATGCCGTCGTTTCGGCAAACACATTTACCATCCACACATTTGCCTTTATTATTGCAATCCGTCGCATTGGTGCACTCTCCACCGCCAGTTACTATGAGCAAGAGATGGAAAAACAGAATTTGATGTTAACATCACAGCCACATATGGTTGGTAATCCGAAACGAGAAACTTCACCTGTGGGCCAGCCTTCTCCACTCATCTGCATGCAAACCCCACACAACCAAACAACATCCGTCAGCATAACCTACACCAATACGTTGCTACTCGGCAATGCATTAATGAAAACTACCGGCAGTGGATCGACCGGTGCTGGGTGTGCTTCAGGAATACATGCATCATAATCCGGAACATTTCCAGGATTGACACAGGTCTGTGTCATCACACACTTGGCGGCTGTCTCTCCATACAGGAAAACCATGCATAACAGCACAGCTGTCACGTGCCAAGAGACTCTCAAACTCGTATTCATTCAACCAACTTCTCTGCCGATGGACCAAGCAGCTCCCTTCTTTTGTCCCTTTTGACTACCTTGAAGATTGAACTAGTATCTCACCTTCTTGCAACATTCAATGGGGAGCTCCTTCAAACAACATTCTATAATAATGTCACGCGAAGGTAACGCTGCAACATTTTGGTTGATTTCGCAACTTGTCAATTAGTGCATTGGCTGAGCATTGCAAGAGGAAGATGCTGCGTTTCCGTGCACCGTTGCGTGCGCTGCAAGGCCGTAAGCTCGTAAACCAATGCGTGCGCGGGAAGCGAACATCCTCAAAAGGATCAGTTGGTAATGGTGGCGGTGACAGAAGCGCGGCGTTGGCCATGGCAATCCGCCAGATCGAGAGCAGCTTTGGCAAAGGATCGGTCATGCAATTGGGTTCAACGTACGTGCAGTTGTGCCCACTTCATATACTTATAACTTTTATTGCTTATGCGATGAATGTCCTGGTAGAACCATAACATGTTTATTCACTTTCTTCTCACGAATGTGGTTAGGAAAATCGCAGAAAAAGTAGAAGTCATCTCTTCGGGTTCGTTGTCGCTTGATGTGGCCTTAGGCATTGGCGGCTTGCCGAAAGGGTGCGAACGCAACAAAGATTAAGCAATCTACATTTGTGTCAAAATACTCACCTATCCATATTGCGTTTTACTTTTGTTTATTATATAGACGCGTAGTGGAAATTTATGGTCCAGAAAGCTCAGGCAAAACAACACTGGCATTGAGTTGCATCGCAGAAGCACAAAAACAGGTGCAAAGCTTGTCATGTAATCGGCCATATGCAACTGATTATGATGCGCTGACATTGTAATCCATAATTTAGGACGGCGTTTGTGCATTTATTGATGCTGAACATGCCATTGATGCGCACTACGCCAAGGCGCTGGGCGTCAATATCGACGAGCTTTATATTTCGCAACCAGACTCCGGTGAGCAAGCCCTGGAAATCGCAGACACGCTCATTCGGTCAGGAGCAGTGGATTTGGTGGTGCTCGACAGTGTGGCTGCGTTGGTGCCCCGTGCAGAGCTTGAAGGAGAGATGGGTGATCAGCAAATTGCTCTACAGGCTCGACTCATGAGTCAAGCTCTTCGGAAACTCACCGGCTCGCTTTCAAAATCCAATTGCACGATCATTTTTCTTAACCAGATCCGTCAGAAAGTCGGAATCATATTTGGGTCACCTGAAGTCACGTCAGGTGGCACGGCATTGCGATATTACGCCTCGGTACGGCTGGATATCCGGCGGAAAGCAGCGATCAAAGAAGGCGATAAAGTGGTAGGGAATGAAACTGTGGTCAAAGTGGCCAAGAACAAGCTCGCCTCACCGTTCAAAGTCGCGACGTTCGACATGATGTTTGGAAAAGGCATTGATCGATACTCGGAGCTGGTAGGGTGATATGTGTGTTTAATAATTATACTGACGATGATGAATTGACATCCTTATAATTGTTTTGCTGCAACTGGCAGCTAGATTTAGGCATTCAGCTAGGGTTATTGAAGCGGTCTGGGGCCTGGTACAACATCGTTGGACGAGAAGGTACATATACAGTAGCGATATCTTGTTCTATGAACCAGTACTGACATGATCATTCTGTATATTTAATGACAGATCCAATTGGACAGGGGAAGACCAAGGCAAAGCTGTTCTTGGAGGCAAACCCAGAGATCGCACAGGAGATAGAAGACAAGATACGCAAATCACTTTTTGAGCCACACGACAGCAATGCTACGAATCTAGAGTCCCAAGATGAACCACACGAAGTTACACATGTTGGAAAAGATTTGACGCTCAAAGAAAGTGATGCCATCAGTCATGATATTAGCGTGGAAGATCCATATGATGACGAAGTAAATCCTTAAGCTTTTTTGGTAAGATTTCATGGAGGTATATGTGTTGCATTCGTTTTGTGTTAAGCCCACAAGGGCTGCTTATGCGACAGCACATATAGCAAATCATTTCCTGTGAGAACATCGCCAGGAAATGGATTGACATACACGTATCCAAACGGTACACTACGCTCACTTTCAGGCAATTCTACTCGTGCTGCAGGTCGTCCCGAATGGACGAGAAGCGTTACATCTGGTCGACATCGATAGACTCCAAGCGCCAGGATTCCGTCAGACGATAGTAGATAATGAAAAACGTAGTCGAAGGTTTTACCCACAAAGTCGAGTGGCACTTCCACTGCAAAAAGCGAGCTGCGTTTAATGCTGTGTGGCGACGCGATAGATGAACTAGTTGGAGAACCTGTAGCGCCAAATGGGGTCGAGCTCGATGCCTGTGGAGGTGAGGTGGGCATCGTCAGGTAGTCCTTCTGCATATATAAGAACAGGGACATTGTAAGCATTCATTTTATATAGATGACGCATACAGACAAGAGGGGCACGTACATCTTTCCACGACGCGAAGATGAATTCGCGCAGGATGCTTTTGATCATCGAATTGAAGTACTGGTTGATGAGCAAACTGTCGCAAAGCGACGTACTGTACGTCAATCCAGACGCAAATGCTGGTGACATAAAGAAGTTCCTTGCAAACGCCATCGATGATGTCGATGAGAGCATGCGTTGTTGATTCTCATCGAATGACGGAAACCATTCACTCGCAAGCAGGTTCTGCGAAATGAAGTGCACGTTGGCTCGGTTGATCAGCTCCGTGATGATACGAGGTGCGCGCTGAGGGCCAATGAACGTTGCAATTGCCTTGTGAAGAGCAATGCAGGACTGATGTAGATATTCAAACAGGCAGTTAGTGCGTTATTGTCAATTTGATGGAGAGTACAAAAGTAGTGAATCAATGTATACTTACAGCGTCAGCAAGTAGTTCAGACGACCCTGACTCGGATATCTCTCCCTCACCGTACGTGATGACGATCTTGAACGCTTTCTCAAACCCAGCACGCTCCAAGGTTGACCTGTGGAACGGATTACCCACAACAAAATTGACACGACGAAAGTGGCGAAATGTCTCGTATATTTCAGCGCTCGGCAAAATGGAGGTGACAATGATCACAGGACGATGCTGGCGAAGTGCTTTGACTCGCAATGGTCCAAGTAAGTACTCCAAATGGTTCGGGAAGGAGGTGGCGGACAATACACACACTATAATCGGGGCTATGGTCAGGTTAAGTTGTTGTACATCTTCCACAACAGCATCATCGATACTCTTGATCCTGCGTAATTGGCCGTCAACGCTACTATCGGAATCTAATTTCACCTGCCAATCGACAATCTTGGATCTCCTTCGCGTAGTCTCACCTGGTGAATGCTGGTCGCTGCTTGTGTCAGTCGTGACCGATCCACCAACGCTCATGACGCGGATATCGATATTATTATTTTTATTGTTAGTAGTATTATTGTTTTGCCGATGAGATGTCCATGCTGTGTGCATCTTGTCTGCGCTGCACGGGTACATGAACGTTACTGCATTCGCGGCTCGTCGGTCTTTTGCAATGACGAACACCGTTTCATCCCCCACACACGAGTATGAATTGCCTGGATTCAAAAGAATCTTCCCCTCACTGAACGACATAGCTCCTTCATGCGAACGTGAAAGAACAGCAAAAACAATCACACCAGCGCATTGCGAGTATGCCAGTGAAGCAACTTCCGCAAAAGTTTTACCAAGCACGACCGATGATGAAGGTAACGGCACTGAGTAGACTTCGAGGCTGGAGCCACGAAGATACCGTTCTTCCCAAGAATCATTATCGCTGTACGCTGCGCTTTCTGGCCCATCGTAGCTAGATGTGGACGTGAGGTTGTACAAGAAGGTCGAGAACCCTGGACAGACGCAGTTTTGACCCATGAGTGAGAGCATGACTTCGGAAAAGTAGAGTATATTCTTCACGTCCAAGTCCTCCATCAAGTGACGATTACTTGAAAGATGCATCTGCGCGTAGATCTTGGCGTGCGGAGCCAGTCGTTTTGCGGCCATGACGCGCATAAGTGTGCGGTGGTCGCTTGCCTGATTGTCTTCCTGCCCGCATCGCCGCGAGAGAATGAAAATGGCATCAGCACAATCGCAGGCAGCGCGTTGCGCATCATCAACATCCAATATCGACCCTTGAAGGAAGCTTGCGCGTTTCTCGAAAAACGGATCCATAAGTAATGCGATCATGGACGTAGATGGCTCGTCTTCACTCAGCACAACAACGTTAAGATCGACCATATCGTGATCATCGTGGAAAACTTCGCTGAAGAAATGATCGATCCGTGAGGGCGTGAGGTCTCCACAGAGCACGATGTGCTTCGTGGTTTTTGAAGGTTTAAATACCATCAATTCGTACTGCGAAAACGATTTGCCCAAGTCTAGTATACGTGAAATCTGATACGGAACTATCAAGATCAAGACGATGACCAGTACACCGACAAAAACTTTGGCGAGAACGTTGTCTGCGGGTGGCGTTTGGATTGTCACAAACACCAGCACGGAGTTGAAAAACGAATTGAAAAACGTCCAATCGCCCATATGCGTAACGCTGAGTTTACCGTCGGAAGTTTCTGCGATCTGGATGATTCCTGCAGCGCCAGCGATAATTAATACGATTTGTAGATAACAGAGCATGGCGAATTGCCGCATGGGCGTCATGAGCGCGTGGCAGCGACTGAGAATCGATTTGGTTTCGATATAACACTTGACGAAGCGTACCGGGTAGACGAATCGCCAGTACGAAGCATCATACCACATTGTACTACGCAGAAGACAAGGTAAGAAAGTGACTGTCTATGTTTGATGTGGTTTAGTCGGTATTGATCAATTGAACAATAATACTCAACTGGTATTTCAGGAAGAATGATGTTGGAAGCACCGGCAGGATCACGATGGCACTCACGAGACCATTTAGAGAAAGGATATAGTCGATCCGATGATCCGAGAGGTAGACGCCCCGAAAGAGATAATCGAGTGTGAAGCATGACGCACAGAAGAGTTCGGTCATCCAGAGCCACGTTGGCAGCTAATCATATTTGAATGTAAGGAACACTAGATAAATGGAGCAAGCAATTGATACTTACGTCATTGACAGGGATATACGTATTGACGATGTAGGATGCTACATACACCAACGAGACAATGGCCAAGAACAAGTCCAGTCCAACCCCAAATGTACTGTGGTCTAGGAAGCTGTAGATAAAACATCGAAATAGGCATAAATGGCAATGGTATAAAGATACTCAGCTTCGTGTAAGACGTACCGACTGATGCGGTCGCGGCTGTGGTACGCTTTTCCTCCAGTGATGAAACGCACATTCGTAGTCAATGACGCACTTTCCGGTTCTACATATTCCACAAGGGCACACAGTTTAGCCATTCAATTGTAGATCCTGCCATCTTTGAGTAGACTAGATAAACATACCAAAGTCACCTGCGGGCTGGTGGCTAGGAGACAACATTGCATGATGCTTCATCCGCTTGACCTAGGCACAGAAAGAGATCGTGCATGATTGCATGGAAGGATTCATACTTGGAAATTACACCCAATAATCCTAGAGACGCCTACCATGGAGATGCTGCCATAGTGGGCAGACGGCTGCGACTTCTTCTCGACTAAATGGTGCTGCTCCATGAAAGTGATAGATGTTCACGTTGCTCTTTGTAAATGCACGTCCTGCAACCAACCAAGAGCAACGAAGTTCTGAAAATGAAAAAAACGAAAGATTGCAGCGGTCGTCTGCGACGGACGCAACGATCGAAGATCCGCTTCTGTATTCATGAACCGTTAACCGGTTTGAAAGAAATTACTTGCATGTACCACATGTTCGATATGGATGTCATCGTCAGAATCAGCTGAGGAAGAAGCATCTGAATAGAAATTGTTGATGGTTGGAAACGGTTAATGGATGCCATTGATGGATCATAGGTGCGGCTGACTCATAGAAGATGAAGCATACTGTGTGTTAGTATGCGGTGCTATTGATGATTCTCAATATATTATCGCAATTCCTAATGCGAGGTCGTGCAGATACGGAAGCGAATGGAATGAGCACGTGCGCTCAAAGAGAAACTAAACCAGCAGGAAGACTCAATGATGCTGATGATAGAAGTAGTATGTTTACTGGCGATTACTAGAATACGGCCTAACCGTGTGGACACGTTTGAAAAGCTGATTGACTCCCTCACTGTCCACGGATACTTTTCCTACATTCTTTTCTCCTCGTCGTAACTCTGGTGGTCTTGGAAGTCCATGTAGGAGACATATAGCGAGTGTAAGCATGTTCTTCGACGTATTCACATCTCGCTCCCACGTGATTCTGCACTCGCTGTTGTTACAGTGGAAAACCTGGTAGGAAAACTTGACGTTTGCGCTCCCATCAGCTTTTTTATCGGAATGGCGTCTCCTCAAGCTGCTGATAGCATTCGGAGCATTACTGACTCGTGCAGTACTCGTCAATCTGCAGCACGGTCGCGCGCTTTGCCAGCTCATATGTAAATCGCTTCATGGATCCATGAGCGTGATCTTTGACGAAGTCCTGTTGATTCCAGTCACTGAGGTCAATGCAAACCTGAGGACTTGGTGTGGGTACCAACCGCTTTGTCAGATGTACCAACGTCTTCCGACTAAATCTAGACTGAAGGAAACGCCATTTACGAAATGGATGCGATGCACAAAAGCTCACCAAGAAATCGAGATGCCTTCACACATGCTTGACGTTTGTCATATACTGGTCATACGACACTTTCTTGAACGAAGGCATCTCCCGGATAATCCTTCCGTGCTCATGTTCTCGCTGCTTCAAGTTCTCGTGCCAGAACATACACTTGTTCATTCCGGCGAGATGCCTGTACTCTCACATAGATATCTGTTGAATGTCGTACTGCTGCTTACTGGCTCGCTTGCGTCGAACACCGTGCTTGTGTCTCCTCTTCCTTTTCTTCTTCCGCTTCTTTCGCCTTTTCTGCTTCGACTCTTTCACCTGATTCTACTTGGATTTCCTTCCGTTGCATTTCGCTTTCTTCTCTTCCACATCAACTTTTCGCACACGAATGGCAGTGTAGAGCGACCGCATACCAGGGTCGATCGCAACGACAGTATCGGGAGCGCAATTGTCAGGAGATATCATCATGCCTTTGTCTTTCTCTTTCACGGGACGCTGCTGGAGGTGTTCATTCTTGAAGAAGATGTGTTCTGGCAGCGTTGACATCTCTCTCAGTGAGGACACTCCAAGACTTTCTGATACCAAACATCTCGTTGAGAAGTTGCTTCTGTTCCTTTGTTGGATACAATCTTACTTTCAAGCTGCTGTTTGGACTTGGTTTATCTATCTTGCATCGTTTGATCAGCATGAACCACGATTTGGATACTATGCTCTTTACACATTTGTGCAAAGAGTCCATACTCAAATCAGTCTTGAACGGTAACCGCAATCCTCGAGATCTGCTTTTTACGTGCCATTTCTACCAATCTGGACAGTCTTGGCTTTCTGTCCTTGAGATCGGAATCAATGTCAATCTCCTCGGGCATGTACTGTCATCGACTTGCATCCTTTCCTGAAAAGAAGGATAGTAGAGGAAACATCTCATTGTGGAGAATTGAAAACAAGTTTCTATCGATACGGAGAAAAAAACATGTCAAAGTATATCCCATTGGTGGGAGAAATGGGAGAATAAAGGCTAATGACTTTGGACGGGAGCTGGACGATTGATTGTTTATATTTGCCTTAAAACTGCCATATATCTTCCTATCTATTCATTGATCTATTATGCTCATATTTTAACTTAGCTTTCGTCATTACTCCTCACTAAACTCGGTCAACTCCATCTCCAAAACCGTGAAGAGTGCGTCTTCGAGCTCCTGTTTGGTCTGATAAAGCGGAAGTTCCACGCGATTAAAACACGTGTGCACTTTTGGAAACCCTTTGGTTTGCTGCAGCAGCGGTCGTAACGCAAACGGACAAATCCGGCCGTCGTAGCTCGTCAGTCCTTTGAACCCTTGCACAGGTACCCGCGATGAACCCGTGGAAAATTGCAAAAATCGTGCACGTTCTTCTTCACTAAAACTCGCAATCACTTCCCAGAACCATTGCACCACGGGCGAGTCACCAAACGACGGTGCAACAATCGTATTCCGCCGCCAGTCGTGGATGTCAATCTCTTGTAGTCCACAGAGCACGAGTTCTAGTTCTTGATAGTCAAATATCATAAGCGTTTCTTGAGGAATAACCTCGAACAGCCCTAGTGACAACGCCTGCAATTGTTCTGCGTACCGGTCGAGCATCAAATATCGTAGCTTCAGATGTAAATACTCAAGTTTATTCGCATCTGTCACCACAATATCGCGTCCACCGGGGATTAAATCGATGATGAGTGGTTGGCCATCGCGAATCTCAGACACACAGAATGTCAACTCCAGCGCTTCAACCTCATCGTTTTCTCGTATCCATTTCATGCTGTTATAAATCTCCGGATCAACGTACTGGAGGTCGGAAAACGTGATCGGTACACCAAGAAAGTGCTTGAGGATTGGCAAACAGAGTCGTGCCTGCATGGCTTGACCCTCAAGCAGCGCACGACCGATGAGTCGTCCAATGCCTCGAAAGTACAGTAGATGGTCAGCCGTACACTCGATCGAATTCGGATTGATCGCGACCGATTGATTATTGCGATGACAATTCATAAATAAGCCCAGTGAATCATCCAGCAACTTGCTAAATAGAATCGAAAACCATTCGCGCTGCAATCCGCCGGCATCAATGCCCACTTCGCCAATAAATTCAATCCGCAATGGAAAGTGAATATGTTCGACCTGGATGCCCAGCAATTGTTCCATAGACTCAACCAAAATGTTTTCTCGGTGCACACTGAGCTTGATCCGTCCTTCTTCCCAGCTCTTGAGCAAGCCGTTCATGCGTTCTAGAAACCAGGTGTATTTGCGCTGGAAGGGAAGCTGACAGATGTGGTCGATCAATTGGAGCTCCTCAGCACGGATGCGATAGCCACCGATGGTCGTAGCGGCATCAGCCTGTGTGGACTCGGCAAACGTCAGCCGCCCTTCACTATGAACCGAGGACCGCACCATGAACGTGATAAAGCCTGTGGATGGACGATATGCAACCTTATCTCCTGAAGAAGAATTACGAGAATTATGATGAAAGGAGTGGCTGGKGGAGTGAAGCATATCCTGGCGAGTCCAGTAGGCGGAGCCATCGGGACCAATGCGTCTTACCCATTCCTTGCGTTTCCTAAACGACCAAACGGCAAAATGGCGTAAGTACATAGCACAATAGCGTAAACAAGTACAGGTAAAAAGGCTTATGCCATTTTTGTTGTTGTATGGGTATATACCTAGCGTATCGCTGGCGTGGGTTGAGTGTACTCAGTCGAAGACTTGTGGATGGCTGGGATAAGGACGCACTCAGTCGCGTGTGTGTGCGCTTGATGACGCGGATTTCCTCCAAGTCGATGGGCTGAGAACCTGATGAGAGAAATAATAGGCTTAACAACTACTGATTAGGCTCAAGTAACGAACAGTCGGGCGTACCACTGCGCGCGACATTCCGCTTGGTGCCGCATAAAATGCAGGCGCGTTTCTCCATGGAGTTACTAAACTCACATACCAGACACTTCCACCGCTCCTCGCTCTCTCCACTGTCCACAGAGAAACACACATCGATGCACATAAGCCTTTTCATTCAACTCATCCATCATTTAACCATAAAATCACTTACTTTCGCTCCAAATCTAAGCGCGTGATGGTCTCGCTCTCTGCTAACAAGATTCTATAAATTGATCCACTCACATCAGCTTTCACTTCTCCATTGCTAAAGTGTAACAAATGTCGTACCTGGCTAAAAAGGAACGCGACATGTTATCACTTCCCAGTCGTGCACGGTCTCGGAGGAGATAAAGACCGCCGATAAGCAACAGCAGCATAACGATCGCCATGAGCGCCAGGAAGACCTCCATGGACGCGCCGCCCATATTCCCTGGATCCGACATGCGGACGAATGTGGAGCCTGCACCACAGTTGCGTCCACAAACAAAATTTTACGGTACTTTTGTTGACTGACTGTCTTTATCAACTGTGGATCTTTGTGGATTTTATGGATCGGTGCGGATTTGCAGATCGGCCGCTACACTTCCACTTCACTTCGGTTTACAATACGCGACAGCTGTGTGGCCGCGACTCACCGCCTATCGTACGCACGAGTGATACCTTTTTTCTTTTTTCTTTTGACCGAGATGGCTATCGAGGCGGGCGCCGTAAAACAACTTGGACAACGTCACGAAGCTTCCCCGTTTCTACCATTCCTACCAGACACACAGTTCAAACGCAGAACTCGGCACGATCCCAGCCGTTTCTTAAACCTAACTTTAGGTCCCACATCTGTGTTCTCTGTGTTCGCAGGGAAAGAGAACATTCAGAAAAAAATACCGCATAAAAGAACACTGTGGACATGCGTTTAGGGGTCTACTCTCTTCTGGCACCAGCTGCAATCTTTTACTATCACCAAAGCTACGCTTTATTGCTAATTTGCTGGAATTTGACTAATATATAGTAATATTTACAAAAACAGCATTTATTTATTGTTTTGTAAATGGATTGTAGTAAAACAACCGAGCGTCGTGATGAGAGCGGCCGCAATTCCTGATTAGGTATCATTGGAGATCAACAGTAGAAAACTGGGCTATTTTGTTGAAGGCATGGGAAGCAATGAGTGGCGCTGTTGGGTCTTTTGCATCTTCAATCTCTTTTTCTTTATGATCTTCTTCCAGCGACCAGCTCACAGCAAACTTGGAGACGTGTGCTTCCCGCCGAATTCCATCAAGGCTATCTGTCGTTTTTATTCTTTGGATATCTGTAGAAGCGCTGCACAAGTGCATGTCTCCTCTTGCATCTTAGAGACACGTGTATTTCCAAGATTCTACAGGATATTGTCCCTTTACATGGATTCACGAAGCTGGAAACCAATTTGGGGCCGACTATGCACTATGTGAACGTGCACTTGCTGTTGTGACATAGTAAGAGTTTTACAAACCCGTTTGGGTATAATTGTCCATGAGAAAGTGGGATGCAAATCGTAAAACTGGGCATTATTGTCCGAAGACGACAAGCGCTGTTGATACTGGTTCCAGACAATCTATGCGATGATCGATGGCTTGTTTTGACTACATAACCATCACATCTTAGATGCTTTGATCTCGAATTCGATGAAGGCTTATATAATCGATCGTACTTCTGATCACGTACAATTATATTTTTCACATGCAATATACACATACTATTTCTCTAACTATCCATTCCTTCTATTCGTACACATATGTAACACGCACAAACTTGTTTTAACTGCTTAGCTCTTCATCTGGAGCATCTCGAACCATTGGCGCAGAGAATCGGACAAAATTTCGGGCAGCAGTGTCGACGTTGGAAGCAACACGTAGTATGGGAACGGATAGTTTTCCAAGTATGGTACCATTGTCACTTTGCCCTTGGTGAACGTTACGCTTTTCGTCTCCAAGATTGATGTGTCTTTGCTTTTCTCGGATTGATCATCAACAATTAGCAGCACAATCAATTGTTGCTGCTCCAGTGCTGTTTCAATCAGTTTCTTGATCCGTACGCGGCCGTCCGTGTCGAAGCGACCGTCTGAGATCAGGAAAACAATCTGCGTAAACTCGACGTTTGAAGCATTACTCGCCGCAGTTGAGGCGTTCTTGGCGTTTTCCAAAATCTGCAAAATGGCGTCTAATGTCTGCACCATGTTGGTTTTCTTCTGCTGGAAGCCAAATTGCGAGATGATGCGACTGCCTGCATCATCTGTGAACGGCGTGTCAAATGAGTGCAGCAGCTGCAGCGTCTGACCGAACTTTACGACCGAGATCTCGCCTACTTCCAATTGCGTCATGCCTTTACACAACGTTGTCATCGCCTCCAATGCTAACCGTCCTGCATGGTTATCAGCCATAGACTCTGAGTCATCAATCGCCACCATCACCTGGTACTGCCGCTTTGATGGACGTGTCCGACGCATCCAGATCTTGTCCTTACGAAATTGACTCGCGATGTACGGGATTACCTTGCGCATGTTAATGCGCTTGCCGGTCCTGAAATCGCCTTCGAGTTTTGCGCGCAGCATCGGCTCCAACACTAGCCGCAATTGTTCACACAACCGTTGAGCGGATGCACTTGTGACAGCCGTGTACTTGGACCAGAGATCAGCACCATGCAATGCCAATGAGCTGTCGTCACGCGACCAGTTCGCGATGAAAGTGTCCAATTCGTCACGTAGAGCAGCCACCTCTTCGGGACTCAGCAGTTTTGGTGGAGGACGAGTGCTCTCATCAGCCGATTCTTCATCTTGCTTCGTGAGTTTCTTTTCAAGATCAGACTGGTGAACAACCGTCGGAAAAGCATTCGCTTCTTCTTGCTCTTCGTCAATGTCCATGTTCACATTGTCGTCCGTACGAATAGGTTCATCGCCGTTCTTGTCCTTCTCTTGCTCACTTTGAGGATCCAACATGTCAGCGTTTGCCTCGTGATCGCGGTTTGCGTTCGTTTCTTTTTTGATCGGTGGTTGTTTATCTTCGTCCTTGGCTGCCTCTTCCTCTTTTTTCACGCTCTCATCATCGTCTACATCCATCATACCAGCACCCACGGGATCCGTTTGCTCATCGTCTTCATTATCTTGACCTTCCATCTCATCTTCATCAAGATTTTGATTCTGGTTCATGATTTGATTCTCGTCTGCCGCTGCAAGCGCGTGCTGTACGTCGTCCATATTGATGTCATCATCATCCACAAACTCAGCTGTGCTCATATCGTTGTGCTGGTCTTGGTCATTATGAGGATCCTCATTGGAGTTATTACTATCTTGTTCACGCTCAATCATCTCTACACGCCGCTTCCAGTGCTCCTGCGTATTTTGCGGATTTCGATACGGATTCGGTTCGTTCTGGCGCCGATTGCGTCGCTTTTCTTCTTGTTGTTGGTTTTCTTGAGCATTTGAGACTTGTGACTGCGGTTTCCATTCTGCCTTTTCATCGTCATCGTTGCTATTACTCTGCTGCTGCGCACTACTACTGCTTCGATCTTGTTCTTTAGATTCGTTTTTGTCATCATTTGCGCTAGACTCGTCCATTTCTTGGTCTTCCTTCTCTTCTTCGTCGTGCTCCAATTCGTCCTGACCATCCTTCGAACGGGAACCAGCAACAGTTGACGCCGCTTTTTCTTGTTCTTGGGATGGATCCTCCTGATCAACCTGGTCTTGGTCATTATGGTCGTCCGCTTCCTCTTCTTGTTGCTCGTCGTCTAAACCGCCGGCACCCATCTGAACAGCACTATCTATCGGTTCTTCTTCCTCCTTGTCTTGATTTTCATCTTTTTCGCCGTCGACATTGTCATCACCACCTTCATCTTTCTCTTCATCCATGTCTTCGTCATCCAGTTGATCCATGTCGTGATCGCCGTCTTCATCTTCGCCTTCGCCTTCATCGCCACCGTCATTTCCCTCATCCATTTGCATGTTCTCTGGCAATTGGCCGTCGTCTTCTTGCTCCTCATTATCCTCACCACCGTCTTCACGATTCTGGGGATCAACATCGTTGTTCTCCTCGTACTTGTCTTCAAAATCGTCGTTCACTTGCCCTTCTTTATCAGCCTCGTCGCCATTTTCTTCTTCGGAGTCGTCTCCTGCTCCGCCATCTTCTTGCTGTTTCTCTGGCTGTTGCTTCTCGTTCTTCTTTTCTTCGTCCTTCTTCGCGTCATCCTTCTCTTTGTTGTCATCATCATCATCTTTGCCGCGAATCTCATCTTCTAATGCTTCTCCCTCGACTTTTGAATCTTCTTCAAATTTCTCATTCTCCTTGTCGATTTTATCTTCGTCGTCGTCTGAATCTTCTCCCCACATCTTTTCGTCTACGACATTTTCATCCTCTTGGTCGAAATCACCCATTTCGCGATCGAGTTCTTCTTTTTCATCGTCGTCCTGATCGTCCTCATTTTCGTTCTGTTCATCATCTGGCAGGTCCTGCATCGTGCCATCAAAATCGTTCTGCATTTCCAGCCCAGTGTCCTGTGGCGGTTGATCTTGCTTTTCAGGCTGTTCTGGTTGCTGATCGCCTTGCAAGCCCAGCAATTGTTCTTCGTCTTCAATCTCGTGACTCACGTCCTTCTTGCCTTCACCCTCGCCCATGCCTGTGCCTTCAACATCATCTTGGAATTGCATCTTCCCGTCTCCGCTGCTTTCGCCATCTTCTTCCTTCTGCTCATCCGCACGGCAGAAACCGTGTTGATACAAATTTCGGAAGATTCGAATGAGAACAAAATCTAATTTCGTCACACTCTTGTGTGTCACGAGGAAATCAACCAACAATTGTCGGCTGATGCCACGAACATCCAATAAACTCGGTTCAAATCGTTCCAGCAGTGATAAAGAATAAACGAACACCTGGCGCCAGTCGCTCGACTCGGTATTCACAAGTTGATTCTGCTGTTGCGCAAGCAACTCCAGCAAATTCGCAAGCTGCAAAGCAATTTGATTCACACGCGAATCTTTCACAACTGTGTTCAAATGACTTAACTGGTCTCGAAGCGATTGCTGCTCTCTCTCGTCCATATTGTCGTCTGCCTCAGATTTGTTCATCTTCTCCTGCGATTTCTTTGTCAAATCCTGAATCGCCACCAACACCGTCTCCACTAACGCGTTATAAGATCCAATAAACGTCTCCATCACCTTTTTAGATTCAGCGGCAGCATATTTGATGTTCTTCTGAGCAATTGACGACTTTTTCTTCTGCGCTAATGTCATTAGATTTTGGTCATGCTCCACTACACTTGACAGTTGCGGCATGATTAGGTTAAAACAGGTAGATGGTGCCACTTGACCAAAGAGAGCAGAGATATTCTCCAACAAGGACTTGATTTCGAGAAAATGTGTCGAATTGGCTTTCAGAATGTCCAATTTCATCGGGAAAAGATTAGGCTTCTGCTGTTTTGCTGATTCATCTGCATCAATCGAAGCCAAAGGAGAAATACCAAACACGCGTTGGGATGGGTGGGCAAAAGCGGTCAGCGTTGGTTCCCCATTAACATCTTCGCTGGATTTCACGGACTGGTATGGGATTGCAGGTACACCCAATGTTCGTCTAGTACCCGAATGCACCACAAACGAGCTGTGGATGTTTTCCAAAAGTTCAAACACTCTTCTAAACTTCTCGCTGATGGTTGAGACTGACGGCGTACTAGATGATGCTCGCAGAACCTCCACAACGGTGATTTCGAGCTCGCGTAATGGTTTTCGCAGTGCCAACACTGCTTCTCCCTGATGCTCTTGCCATTTGGTGACTGCCTTCAATGACACATTGACATCGTTCGATAGATAATTAGTCTTGAACTCCTTCATTCTCATCAGAGAATCAAGCCCAGCAATGAGTTTCTCGTGGTTTAACGCCGTCGCATGCAAAACTTGACGCTGATGAAGCATGCTATAAAGCATATTTTCCGCGTATCCATTCATCCGATCTACCTCACTCGATGATAAGTCGTGCGAGAAATTCGTTTGTGCGCTAAACCGTAGCGAGGTAATCTGGCTTAGGAACCGATAATAATATCCATCTGCACGTTGCCATAGCCACGACGGCGATTTCTTCCCCGATGGCGCTGCGTGTGTCACAACTTGGTCAGTCTTCGTTTTACCGTTTTTCTTGCTCCGTTTTGTCTTCTTAAGCTTGTCAGGTACAATAGAACCCTCATCTGCGTCCACTAAATCATCCAAACCATCAACTTGCAAGCAATTATCCACATCGGGAACGTCCAATTCAAACAATTGTTGCATCTGCTGTTGTTGAGGCGGCAAGTGCATGCGATGATACGATATCCCCTGTGCCTTCAATTCGCTAAGCAGATCAATCAATGCTTTTTTCTTCGCTCCTTTCGGCAGATTGGTCGATTTCTGTAGCATGGTCATCCGGTAGAAAATCGTTTCGCAAAGATCTTCACAGATTTCGCGTGGCTGTTGTCGTAATTCAATCTGATCTCGAGAAAGAATGTGTCGTTGCGTAAATTTCGAGATACGTTTTGCTAATATTTCAACCTTGTCTGCATAAGGAGACAACTCGGAGATTTCTGGAATCGGACTTATGCCAATGCTTTCCAACGATACACCTTTGTGGACAAGTACCAAGGGAGACGCTTTCTCAATAATCTCTTCCTCTTCTGCTGGGGACTCTTTTTTGACGTTGGGTAGCTCTTCTTCATCTTCATCCTTGTCTTTTACGCTCTCATTAACCATCTTTGGAATTTCCACACCATCATTAATGTTGTCCAACTCTGCTTTTGTAGCATGAATACCCACAAAGCCACCTTCTTTAGTGATTCCGCTGTCAGTGGAGGCGTCAATGACGGTTTGCATAGATACTGCTAGCACTGCATCGTAGTCACGAACAAACTTCATGAGCTTGCGATGAGACTTCTCTGCCGATTCCGCCAATGAATAGTATGTCTGTTCGTCCCATCGACAAATTTTGACAAACTCGATCAACTTCTGCTGAATAGGGGCTTTCAATCCGCTCCATTGCCGCTCCAAGTAGCCCAAATGTTGCCCGTAATAGCGATACAAATGGTAAAGCATATTCGCAAGTGCGTAACTCGTCTTCTTGTTCTCGGAAGTCGAAATTTCTCTGCGTTCCAAGTTCCAAAACTCCATGAACAATTGTGAACAGAAAGAGTAGACAATCAGTAGCCTCGTTTCGTACTGTCCAATCGGACAAGTGCGGATGTATGCATCCAATGTAGAAAAAAGCTGACTCATCCATTCAAAACGTTTTTGCTTCACTTCACTCATCATGTCTTCGTTCTCTGCTTCACCCTTTCGAGACGATGGGAACAACCAATGTGAAATGCTATTTAGATGAAGCCATTTAAGCTCATTCTTGTCATGTGCATACAGCAATTCTTCCGAGCCATATTCTTGTGCATCTGCTTCAAATTGACCTGTTAAGAGTGAGTACATGTGAAACCACGTTTTCTGCGCAGTCAATTGATGTTGCTTCTCTTTCACGTATAGCAAATGGGGCCACGAATACAACTCAAGTTTTCTCCACCGTGTCACAAGCGCGGAAAGTGCCGCCAATTCGTTCGCGATGGAGTAATCTCGAGCAGCATATGCTTCCCATTCCTGAGCCTTTCGGAGAAGCAATTCAACACCAGTTAATGTTCGTGCTAATGGCGAACTAATTGGGAAATTTCGAATTCGGTCTGCAATCATCACCAATTGCTGTAAAATGGCGTGCTCTGGCCACAAAGATAGTAATGACTGTAGTTTAATCATCAACTCCTGCAGAGGTTTCGCAACCAAGACGACTTCCTTTACGAGAGGATCACGATGGAAATCAATGCCACGAATATAGTCAGCACTCAATGACTGAAGAGATGGAACAGCACTTCTGGTATCACTGCTGCCAAGACGAGAATGCACAAGTGAAGCAGCAAAAACACCCGAAGACACAATAGCTTCCTCGACAGCGGACGAGCTCATGGCATTGATCGTTGAGCGCATGAGCACTGTCAAAAAGAAAGCCCGCGCAAACGCATTCACAATTTCTTGCTTTGTCACATTGACTTTAGAATTAGCGCTCGCAGCGTACAACTTCACGTGCGCTTCACAGATTTGCCGCATCATGGTGTCAGTAATCAACACATCGGCATCTGCAGCATTAGAGATAGCAGAACTGATTGCATTCTGCCCAGCTTGATCAGGAGAAAGGAAAGCTTGGAAATCCTGAACGGTGTAATCTGGAAATTGTTGGCGGTACTCCTCTTCAAGTAGTTGTTCCTCTGACTCGATATCCAAGTGGCGTGTTTTATACTTGAACATTTCTTCTGCTTCTTTTCTTTTTTGTTCCTCGCGTTCTTTCTGTTCCTGCCATTTTGCTAAAAACAAGTCAAACAACGATTTGCTACTTTGCAACGCCGCTTCTACAACAGCTTCTGAAATCGACGAATCACTAAACGTGGAATAGATGGACACAGTTTCACGAAAAAGGAATTCCAACTTTGCCAACCCGACATCTAGCAGCGCTAGTTCACTCTTTCGTTGGTTACGAGAACCACCAAAGATAATGGATGACGCCTTGGATCCAACAGTTTGGAGCAAGAGCTGAATTCCACGCCAAGGGTCTTCTATTGCTCCACGCAAGCGATGATTTATTGCCGATGGAAACTGCACTAGCGTTAGTACCAACGCCGACTTTTCCTGGTTCTTCACGCTCTGATCCTGGAGATGTTGGCGAATGGACCATGAAAGTAATGCCACACCTTCTTTCACAGCATACACTGTAGCAGCTACGGGTTCCACAATGTCACTGAAACTGACCCCGTACTTCTTCGAAATCTGTGCCAAGAAACTCTCCGATGTTTGTTGAAACATTTCCAATTCACGTAGCATTTGACGACACTTTTGCTGACTAGTCAATGACGAAAGAACAGTTCCAAGAAGCGATAGCATTTTTCCGGTTGGCATGATTGTCGCTTGAAATTTTAAGAGATCTCGAAAAAAGTCTCCAAAGACCGAAACAGTCACCGGTTGAAGTGGTTCTTGCTCAGGGTTATACCGTTGAAAAGCGTGAGCAGAAACTTCGGTAACTTCGTTGGCAAGAATTGTCATAGCCTCGTTGGCAGCCACATGATGTTGTTTTGATCCTGCTGGCAGTGGATTCATGCGATTCATTGCAATATCCGCTGCCTTTTGCATTGTCAGCATAGCCAACCGATTCATCAACAGTTCCCGTTTAACAATCGGCTTCGTTACTGGATCCACCGGAGATGATGGGATCATCAGAGCAAACCGCCACAGACCCAACAATATAAAACATTCTCCAAAAGAAGAAAGTTTTGAGCCATTGGATTGTGATTTTTGCAACGATGTGAAGAATGGTATGATATATTGTTCAACTGACGCAGAAAATGTCGGATCTTGGGAATGTTTCATGGCTACAATCAGTTGATTTTTGGACGTCAGCATAAAATCATTGGAGCCAAAATGCTGTAATAACTGCTGAACAGCCACCCATTGTTCTAGAGAAAATGTCGATTCAAACGCCAGTACTGTAGAGACAAACAGTTCCTTTACCAGCGTCCATGTCGTAGCCATCATCTGATCAATCGATTTTAATTGTGTTGACGCAAAATGTTGCTTAATCTTCTCCAATCGTACCTGCCGCACTTGAGCTTCAACCGTGGCACACGTAGAGTCATGCAAATCGACCTCAGCAATGCTTTTCAGCACGACTGCGCTTTCAACACTTTGGAAGAGGCGCGGATAGCCAAACACAACTTGCGTTTGGTCTTCTTCGTCCCGAGAAGCAGTTTTCTTTGTATACTGCTTCGCAGCTTGGCGTAACTTTTTCTGTGTGTCGAATATCTCATAAGAAATGGCATCAATGTCATTGAAGCTGTTGCAGCGCAAAAATTGGTGGAATCCGTACAGAATACCATTCATATGCGTTTTAACAAGCGCAACAAATACTTCAAGCTCGGTCTCTATATCTGCCTTCGATATCTTGTTCACGGACGAAGAAGTGAGAAACTTGTGGCCGCACCATACAATATCCTGGTAGGCATGGAAAGTTGTTGGATCACGTGTTCCAACATTCAAGAGATCTTCAACAAGTAACTCCATGGTCGATAGCAGTTCAGTCACTAGTTCAAGGATCTCTTGATGGTGTTGATGCTCATTATGTCCGTGATAAAGTTGATACACGTTCACAACACGGATAAGTTGAGATATAACGTGAACTTCTACTCGTGCAAGCGAATGCTCGAATAATGGACTCAATTGGAAGTTCACTAGTTGATCCATCAATTTTGCACCTTCTTGCATGTCAAAAAGCAAAATAGGTGCGTCTTTGCCGATTTGCCGATCTTCGTCAGTTAAGAGATCAAGATGGGTCTCACCATTGTCTTCAATCTCACTGAGATACAGAGTCTTTTGCATAATCATTGCAGTAACATCACGTTTCTTGGTCTCCAGCTTCTTCAACAAGACTTCTGGAAGTTTAAATAGTTCTTCCGCCATCATTGCATAGGGATTGTTCAAAGGAACATCATTGTGCTTTCTTCGTTTAGTGTTTACTTGCTGCTGAGCGAGATAAGAGAATGCACACAGTGCGTATAAAACCTCTTTGCGAGCCTCCACATCCACGAAAAAAAGCGAAGAAATGTCAAGTTGGCCAATCTTCATAGCTGCCTCCATCGATGCTGTACCACCAAACAAAAGTGCCAAGACATCGACTTGCTGAGTCTTTCCAGAGCCCATTTGTGTAGATGAGAAACAAGTATCGACATGCATAAACGTGCTCGTAAGTCGTTCAAGTAAGTATTTTGCACGCCAAAGCTTTGGGCTACTCGGCAGCAAAGTGTGCCCACCTCTCTTCCACAAAACATTTTTTTTCGATCCACATCCGATTGTCCTGTCAATCGCGTCTTGCATGCGCTGTATCATATTCACTAGATCTTCCAAAGATTTTTCCCACTTTCCTTCAATCATATTTTGATGTTCAAGATTAGAGCAAAGTCGCATAAGAGATTTGCTCGTCCATTGCCAATGGATCAAGAAATGCATCCAATCAAATGTTGGTTCGCGCAGTTGAATCGAAAACTCAAATCGATCGCGAAGTGCAGTCTTTACAACTTGGAATAACTCGTCTTGCACTGTTATTCCCGCAAAATCACGAACAAACGCGGTTAAAAAAGTGTCAAATGTTGTGAGCAAGGGGTAAACAAGAAGAACAAGTTCGTTCTCAACACTTGACCGATCGGCATGAAACCGATGAATGGCGTATGATTGCTGCAACACCGAATAGCGGCTAAGGTCACTTTCTAGATTGGTCTTGTGCTGTTTCTTTTTACGATCGCTAATTGAAGAGAAAAGTGTATCAACTTGTCGATACTGTTCATCTTCACAAAAGCGGAGCCATTCAATGCCATCTAAGAGCTCCAAATTTTTTGAATGTTCAAGCACAGACAGCCATATTGGTTCGATTTCTGCCTTCTGTACAGGATTCGCGGTGATTGTCTTATATACTAACGACCTGGCATGTTTAAACGCCGCATCATTAGCTGTTAGGAAGACAGGATAACTGCTTTTCGCCGTTTCTTCATCACCAGCAGCAACAAGCGTCAATAAACGCCCCATGTTTACCTTCACTTGAGAAGCAATACTCACGTAGATGCTGTTGTTTAGCAAGGATCGAAGATATCGCACCAGTAAATCCACAGAATCACCAACATTATAACTGGTTTTGGCAACCGAAGCGATCATTTCCAAAACAAAAAGAAGACGATCTTCAGTCACTGTAGTACCAGAAACTGTTGACGATACCTGTACAAGCCGACGCAACGCGAATGGCGCAAGAGTCATTGATAGGGACGACGCAGCAAAGAATCTCTGTGTCGTCAAATATTGCTTCACAGAATCCAACATGTCCTGAGTGATGAGTTCATATTTTCGAGCAGCAAGGCAATCGAGCCATTTCCTTTCTGACACACCAGCTGAGTTAAGCAGGCTGGATTCGACTGATGCATTGGATGCCAAGAACGCTAACAGGAGATCTTCTTCTTTTTCCACGTCGGCAGTATTTGGCTCTTCTAACGAGAATGTGATGAGAAATTCAAGGTATGCACAATCACGTTCGAGTACATGCGATTCTGCACGTTGACAAAGTTCAAGAGTTGTAGTATTTAACGCCAACACACGCTGCTTGTTTGGACTGGCCAATGAAGACTTTAAAGCTCCAAGGAAAAGTTGGAGAACTTCGTTGCCCAGTTCCAAATGCATCAATAATCCTTCTCCATACACCTGCTGAAAAGAAGTCGCAATAGCATTGAGGGGCGATACCCCACGATTCAATTCTGCAGATGCCAATAGAGACCAATTCTCCAAGTGTCGGCGGTTGATTTTCGAATACTTGGTTCCAACCATGCGTTCCGACAATTTCTCCATCACTTGTTTATGTACTTGTTGGAATGCGTGACACAGCGCGAATCCAGGGATGCCAGCCGCTAATGAAATCTTGATTAGGTCAAAGTTTTGCTCCTCTTCCGGCAATAGAGCGATTTCCACACACCGATTCCGCATAGCACGCGACACTTCACCGAACTGAGGATCCATTGCCAAAAAAACACGGAAGTTCGGGTGAGGCTTGATCACACGCAGTTTACCATCGATCACACCACATTCATTGATGAGCAGCTCACCACCAGTTTCCAACAAAGAATTGAGACGATCCAATACAGAAGAGCTGCAGAAATTGACGTTATCGAGCAAGATCCATTCCCCATTTTCCATTGCTTGAATCAACGTACCATCCACCCATTCAAAATTACTTGCAATGGAAGGAGACTTACTCAGTGCCACAACGTTGTCGACCGCGCTCCCCAACGCTATAAGTGATGCAATAGTCTCCTCAACAAACGGCTTATCCTTTTCTTCGATAAGCAACATAACTGCCTTCTTCAGCGTCGACAAGATGTCTTTCATTAAGTCCACTGCAACATTATCTAGTTGTCCCTTAGCCAAATATTTCTTTCTCTTGTTTCCAGAAGCGTTGTCAACATCATCATTGCTCTGGCGTCGAGATAAAGTCCACCACGTACTAGTTAGCCGATTAATATGCTTCAGCGAAGCCGACTTTGATTGCTGTGACGTCGTTGCAACGAATAAAATCACTTTTTGCTGCACTCGAGCATATACTTCCCCAATCTTGGTCTGAATCTCACGCAGTTTTCGACCAACATCAACTTGTTCAAAGCATCCAAGCAGTTCAGTAGCGTCGGTACCAGCACTCATACCTAATTCGTGGAGAGTGTTACCACTCAGAGCGGCCAAAAGACGCACAGACGATGTTTTACCACTAGCAGGGGGACCCACAAGAAGTGCTGGCCAGTTCATATTCACACAATGCACGAGTGCCTCCATCGGTTTTAGCAGAAAGCTAAACAAAGGTGGAGTCACACGACCAACACGGATCTCGGAACGCCTTACGAGGAATGCATTCCCCACTTGTAAGTCATTCCCAGAAAGTCGAAGTACTACATTGGTTAAATCCATGGGCTTCACACCAAAAAACTCTTCAAATCGACGAGAGATCATAGCTCGATCACGCAACGAACGCATTCGGTCAACATAAATGAAGTTCACAAAGTAGCTGAGGGCTTGAAGTTCTGCTTCTGGAGTGGCTTCGATATACTGCCGCTGCAGCAGTTCACAAAAACGAAAAACATCACGTAAATTGAACTCCCACGGAGCTCCAAGACGTCCATATTTACAATCAATCATAGTGTCTTCATGCACCGCACTATTAAAGGCAATCATTCGCTCAATCAAACTCTTCAGCTCGTACCCATTAATTGTAGCAGTAGAATTAAGCGTTGGATACATGGACGTTGCAATATGAATGAGATCCTGTTCGTGAAGTGTTTCCACGAACACACGCGTGAATCGATTAAGAAATGATTTTGGCAACCCCTTCCGTCCACCACCTTGACGCAACGGGTTTTGAGCTGCAAAAACGCGAAAAGTAGATGGACACTCAAACTCCCTGTCCAATTCTGGGATATACACACTTCCACGATGATCGAGGCAAGAGTTCAGACCTTCCAGCACCGATTGAGATGCGAGATTGAGTTCATCTAGCAATACCCAATCACCCGCTTTCAACGCGCGCAAGAATACACCATCGCACCATTCAAACATACCACTCGATGAAGCTGTTTTCTTACTTGTATGGTCAGCATCAGATGAAGATGAAGCCGCAGGTAAATCGGATCCAAATAAATCCGATATATCGGTTTGCTCTGACAGATTAATACGCACGAGGCGATGACCAGACGCTGCAGCTAGCGCGCTAATCAAGCTGGTCTTTCCCACACCAGGTGAGCCTTCCAAAATGATCGGTCGACTCACTTGCATTGCACGTAATACCCGATAGAGATTTGACATCGTGGTTGGAGCTTTTAATGAAAACGATGGCTTTCGCATCGGCTCTGGGCCACTTGGAATCATAAACGGATTAATACCAAAAGAAGTGCGATCAGCGGAGTTCAAACTGTCGATCTTGTCATCAATGGCTTGCTTAGCCGCATTCAAGGACTTTAATACTTGCTCTTTTGCGTGTTTATCGGCATCAGGCACCAACTCTAATAAATAAGTGTATGCATCTTCGCGTGCTTTTAATGCAGAGTGTAGTGCTTTGTCAGATCCAAGACCCAAACCATCCAAAACTGAAAGTGCCGCTCCCTGTACAAATGCAGTCCAGATATCAGCTTCCGACCAAGCAGCATTCTTTTTTATGACCGAGCAAATAAAGTTGATCCAACTCAGTATATCTCGGAGAGTGACTACACCACATCCACCAACTCCATCATTTGCTGCGTTGAATGTTCTCACAAAGTTCAATATTGGGTCGCAGAGAATTGCTAAGCTGCTGTGGACGCTTGAAGTAGGATCGCTCAAAACAGTGCGAGCAGGATTCCCAATCAATCGATCATGAATAATCGTAGCAATATCCTCGAGGTCTGAAATAGCAGGTACCCAGATCTCTGTAAATCGATTTCGCAGTGCAGGCGACAGCTCACGTTTTCCAAAGTCACCACCTGGGTTCATCGTCGCCATTACGCGCCACTTTGGATGAGCCACAATTTCTTCAACTTGATCACCACCTTTTTCTGCAAGCAAAAGTGTTCGTGACGGCTCTAGCACGCTATTTAAACGCTCCAGCACGGCATCTTCAGCTAAGTTAACTTCGTCAATCAAAATCAAATCACCCTTCTTCATTGATTCCACCAAAGGACCATCACACCACTCAAATATGGATTGAAAACGGCGCTTCAGCTGATCAACTCGTTCGATAAGATCACGGATTTCACATTGTTTCTCGTCTGGAAAGTCGTTCAACTTTTTCAATACGGTAGAACGATGAGAATCATACATAGTTAGCATATCGATCAGCGACAATTCCTCCGAATCCGGCTTAAATTCATCACAATGCAGACACAGAAACTCGCTTAGGGAGCTTTGTAGCTCATGAGCAATTTTTTCTTTACCGCGAACGGGGCGAAGACAACCAAGGAAGTCTGATGTCTCTGTGTGTTGATGACAGTTCAGAATGTGCAATGTCTGGCCGAAAAGCAGCGAATACAACTGACACACGGTGGTTTTACCGCAACCAGTTTCACCGACAAGTAGTACAGGTTCTTCATGTTGTAAACACCGTCCGACAAGAGCAAATAGTCGTCGAAGAGATTTAGTAACACTGATCTTTTCTAGACCTGCAGCATTTCCTTCAATTTTGCCTGTTCCATTCTCTGTTGCAATTTCCATTGCTTGCTCCACCATTTGCTGGACTTTTTCGAATTGTTCTGTCGTTCCCCAAACAGTTTCTTCTTCGATCTCACCATTTTCATTCAGCAAATTTGACGCACGCGGCTTTCCGCTGTAATAAAGAGCGTCAAGGTCAATCTTCACATTGCATTTTTGCTCCAAAACCTGCTTCACCACCTGTTTTTCTTCTTCTTTGCGTAACCTTTCGGCTAAAAGGCAGTAACCTTCTTCTGCAAGTGCCTGCTTGGTTGCAGGTTGACGTTCCGCCCATCGCAGCAAATCTCGTGTGGTAATGAAACCGGCTTTCCCAGCAAAAATGGATGACTGCTGACGGATCAGCTGCAATTGCCGCATAATGTCAATCAATATCGCACAATATGATGGTGGTAACGAGCTTCGTTCTTGGAGAATTGTCTGTAGCTCCTGAGATCCCACCTCATCTACTTGAATCTCAAGAAAACGATTTCGGAACGCTCGTGATAACACCTTTCGTCCACCATAAAGACCTGGAGGATTTTGCGTGGCAAAAAGCATGAACTTTGGATGTGGTTTGACGGTTTCTTGGGTTTCAGGCAAGAAAAGTTCACGATTGTCATCCAAAAGACGATTTAATGCTTCCAAAACTTCTGACGGCGCCAAGTTCAGTTCGTCCAAAATGATCCACCAGCCATTACGAACAGCCTCCACCAGTACACCTTCTTTAAAAGCCAATTTCCCATTGGAATCGGAAACATAACTGCCTAGATACTCCTGAATATCGGTGTGCTCATGATTGTTAATGCGAACACACTTTTGCCCGATTCGGGCCGCCAAATACGAGATTAAAGACGTTTTTCCTGCAGATGTGGGTCCTTGTAGTAGCACAGGATACTTGCCTATCAGCGCTGCTCGCGATAAATGCCGCAAATTCTCTTCCACGGACTTTGTAAGTACAAACTTTTTTCTTGCTGTAACTGGATCAGGCAATGAGTCATCACGCGGCTTGAAATATCCGCCTTCGCGAACCCAATATGAGCTCACAAGGATAAACTCATTTGCCATCGCCTTTCCGCCTGGTCGTGGTGGCGCACGCGTCAGTTCCTTTGCCTTCATGTTCTTCGCAAATGTGTTCTTGATTAGTTTTTCGAGATATTGACGTGAATCCATGTCTAATTGGGTGCAAAAACTTGAAGAAAACCCTTCGTACATGGCACGAGAGATCCCGTATCCACGCTGAATTAATATTCGCGTAATATGTAACGCTTGGCTTAGCGTACGCAAGGAATATCGCGGTTTATGTCGAGCTCCATCACTTAATCGCTCTTCAGAGAGTTTTCGTGCTTCCAGGTAGAACCCTACTGTCTCAGTTACCGGAGCTCCAGCAATTGCTTTAAATTGGTGCTGGACCACCATTTGTAAATCAGTCGGGCAAACACATTCATCCACATAGATTTCAGTGAAGCGATTACGAAGTGAAGGTGGAAGATCCTTTTTACCAACATCGGTGGAAGGATTCATGGCGCCGAAAATGCGGAAATTTGGATGTGGTCGAATAATTTCAACGTCTCCACGCTCAGTGATGGAGAACGCACTGGTTTCGTGCTCAAGTAAAGTACTAATACGTTCCAACGTATCAGAAGATGCCAAGTTGATTTCGTCAAGAAGTACCCAATGCCCTTCACGAAGCGCCTTCACCAGCACGCCTTCCACAAATGCAAACGCGAAATGCGACTCGACTTGCTCCTTCTGACGTTCAAATCGACCCAGCTCATCATCAAATTCATCCCATTTAGTTCCAAGTGCACTTGGCGATGCACCTTTAGACGACATTTTGCTGGTACCTGTTGCTTCTTTCTTCTCTTTCCCCTTATCAAATTTGGATTGTGCCATTTGAATCGCCTTCCGCATCCCTTTGACCATCTTCTTCCAGTCTTTATGCTCAAATGCAATCCGCACGATATTTAGAAAACTCGCATTGCTTTCTTGTGAAAAGGTTGCTGTGAACAAATCCACAAACATCATATACACTGGACGTGCAAGTAGATGGATTTCCACCGGCTTGAATCCGCCAACGAGATCAGAACTATCACTCTGAATGTTAAGGTTTTGGACGACTAACCTTTGGCCCATCGATGCTGCGAGATGCTGGATTATGGTAGTTTTACCACAACCAGTTTCACCAATCAATAATGCTGGTTCGCGGGTGTACACAATGGCAGCCAGTTTTTCTAATAGCCGGAGTACATGCCCAGTCATAACAACTGAAGATGGAGATTGGGCATTTTGATTTTCTTGTTGATCGTGAGTGGAAAGGGTTGGCAAATGCACACGACCAAATTCGACTTCATGGGCATTGAAACTAACATGAGGCTTGTGCTGTTCTACTATGTACCGGATCTTCTCGTCTTGTACCTCCCAAATGGCACCAATAGCATATGCTGCACAAAGTCGAGTATTAAGATCGCGAATGCCTGCACAAAAGACATCGAATGCTTCAACTAAGATGCGGAGGCGTTCATCTTCTGTGATGTACTGATTATGGTCAGTGTGTTCATTAATAGACGTATTTGCTGAATAGCAGAATGAGTAAATGCGTGAGCACCACTTGAGTAAATCCCGCAAACCGAAATCTCGTCCATAATTGCGTCGGGTTTCTCTCCACAAATGCGCCATTGCTGCTGCAGAAGCACCACTACTTTCAATAATGGATTGCGGCACATTACCAGATACGACGTTGTAAGTCGTCATGATCTTCGTGATCAAATGCCGTGGAATTCTATCAAATCTAGTCTGCATAATTTCTTGAATTTCGTCATCATGAAGTGGAACAATATCGACACTCGTCCAAATAGATTCTTGAAAACCTTTTGGCATCTGATGCCCATGACTAGTGGTCCCGAAAATCTGGAAGTTTGAATGTGCCACCAGTAATTCGCCTCGTCCTGGTAAAACCATCTCACGAGTTTCAAGCAGTGACATGAGTGCAGCCAACACTTCGAACGGTGCTCGATCAATATCTTCGATTACAACCCATCGACCTTTCAGAACAGCAGTTGTCAATGCACCCGGCTGCCATGTGAATTCACCTGGAATATCTGTGCACACATACGAGCCTAGCAGCGTTTTGCTATCAATTTGATCGTCCAAGTGCAATTCTACCATGTCGCTATTGCCCGATAGTCGAGCTAATTCACGAATGATGGCAGTTTTCCCGCAGCCTCCAGATCCTGAAACAAGAATTGGACGTTTCAGCCCCAATGCAATCGCAAGTGATCGAAGATTACGTTTTGTTGACGAGGTTGGAACTAATGGTTCCACTGAAGGTGAGGTATCAAATCGTGGATTTCGATAACGCTTATTTGTCGGTATAATAACGCCACAAATATTCGTTAGTGACTCATGAAATGGAACAATGCGCGACGAATTTCTGCTTGCACCATCGAGCATCGAGTCATCATCGTTTTGTTTTACATTGTGTTCGTGGACGCTCATGACGATTCGTTGTTCCTGTCTTGTCACTGCATGCACGTGTTCGTCTAATTCCAGCCTGGATACAATCGTGTTTTTTCCACTTATTGCTGTCTCTTCACTGATTCCAAGACCGTTAAGAAAGGCGTTGCGTTGCGTATTCCCCATTCGTAAGACTAGTGTTGTCGTACGCGCGGCATACCATCGAACGTGGGTATCCTCGTGGAAACACAATGGGAAGAAACTGGACCAATTCCACATTTCAATAAACTCGTGTGGATGGCTATTTAGCAATCGATACGCTGTCTCTACGATCCGGTGCAATCGCACAAGGGCATCCGGTCGTGTTTGTTTCTGTGCCGCTGCAACATCAACAAACTCAAAGAAGCACGGCGAGCGCAGGAAAAATTGCTGTACGACCGTCACTGTCTGCGGTGCAAATGTCAACAGCGTTGTCAGTGCTTCTGCGATTCGTTCGTTTCGTTGCATCGGGTTTGTCACCACTCGATACAATGGCTGCGACATTGCATCGTCGCGATCGTATATTTCTAGTGCAGGATCCATGACTCGCACCATGAAATCCAGTAGAAACGGACGTAAATACTTGAGCAACAACAACAAAAAATCTTCATGCACTAAACAGGCTGCTAATGCCTGCAAATATTCGCGTAGCGTGGCATCATCCTCTTCCATTCCTTTCTCAAAATGTTGTTGCCGTGCCATTACTACTTGTTGCATGGCTGGATGGAGTTGGATGGCGGCATTTTCGGCCAACACCTGGCTGAGACCGGTCTGAAGCTGGTCGACACTAACCATCACAGTCAAGTCGCAACCGTCTTTGTCTTCTTCGTGTCGATGTTGTTGCAGCTGCCCTTCGCGCATCGCATGCATCTTCACCAGCCAATTAATGCGGGTAAGTTCACTTGCCCCGAAACGGTGTCATGTTGATGATGTCAATTCAAAGAATTGAATATTCAATTTATTGAATTGATATCTGTCACCATTCCGCCAATCAGCCAAACAAACCTATCAAACAGAATATCTTATTAAAACCGGAAATTATAATCGCCAAGAGCCCCAAACCAGTCGTTTGGCAGCAAGCGAGCTTGAAGGGCTACAAGTTTCAAATATTATTATGTCTTTTAATGAACTACAACGATGATCACCATGACTAGCTCATTAATTGGTGCCGGGGTGGATGCAATTGTGACCAGTACCTTTGCTTTCCGTCCTCTAGCTGTGTTGATCTATATTGTTCAGGATGATCTCTGCGATAGCATGGGTGCCCAAGGGCGCGTCTAAGCGCATGCCGGACAAGCTCAAGTTGACTCCGGAGGAGATGCAAATGATGCAGCAACTGGCTGCGGACGAGGCGGCTGAAGAGAATGAGGCGATGCAAGCCGCCATGGCTGAAGAAAATGACGGCAGCGATGATGATAATGGTACACCTGAAGATAATGGCGCTGAAAATGCTGCCGATGGTTTGCCGGCATCATTCAAGATGGACGAGTACGATGATGAAGATGATGATGTCGCCATCACGAACTACATTGGTCAAGGTGGTGCAATTGACGAAGAAGTTGAATCTGGAGACGACGATGAACCACAGCAACAGGATTCCGACGGCAACGTTGATATGGAAGACGAGGGTGAAGAAGATGACGAATTAGAGCAGGACGATGAATTAGAAGCTGACAAAGAGGATGTCGAAATTTTACCAACCGACGCCGTGATTTTGGTGGCCAACACCGAAGAAGAGTTTAGCAATTTGGAGGTGCAGGTTTACGATGAAAATAACGGATCGTTGTACGTTCACCACGAAATCAATCTGCCAGCGTTCCCACTGTGCTTGGCATGGATGGATTGTGCACCAGTGCCACTGGACCCAACCAAAGGACCAGTCGATGGCAGTTTTGTCGCTGTTGGTACATTTAAAACAGGCATTGAGATTTGGGATCTAGACGTGCTTGATGTGTTGGAACCATCCGTTACGCTTGGTGGAGAAGTTGATGAGAATTTGCGTGATGTTGCGATGCCCAAAATTGCTAAACGTCGTAAGAATAAAAACAAACAAGTGCAATTGAAGCCCGGCAGTCACCAGGATGCGGTTATGTCACTCGATTGGAATAGCAGCCATCGCAATATGTTGGCCAGTGGGTCGGCTGATTCAACTGTCAAAGTGTGGGATGTGACCACGCAGGCGTGCTTGTATACCATGACGCATCATTCCAACAAAGTACAAAGCGTGCGATGGAACCCAGCTGAGACTACCGTGTTAGCCAGTGCATCTTTTGACCGTACGATTGTCGTATTGGATGGACGGCAACCGGAAGCATTTTCTAAGTTCCCACTCAGTGCTGAGGTGGAGAGTATCACATGGGCTCCTCACAACCCTAGTACAATTGTCGCTTCGACAGAGGACGGTGTCGTCGTTGGTTATGATGTGCGGATGAATGGCTCCTCGCCGTTGTTCCGCTTTGACGCGCACGCGGGGGCTGTGTCGGCAGTATCGTTTTCTGCGCAGATCCCAGGGCTGTTTGCGACTGCTGGTGTAGACAAGACGGTCAAGATTTGGGATCTCAAGGATAACACACCCGTGTGTATCACATCGAAGGAGATGAATGTGGTATATATTTGTATACTAAGGCTATTCTATTGTTGTGGTTTCTATTAATCACTGACCTGAATGTTTTATTATTGTTGTAGGGCGAGCTGTTCACCATGTCGTTCTACCAGGATTCACCATATATGCTAGCTGTCGGTGGCTCAAAGGGTATCTTGGCATTGTGGGACACTTCAGAAAATGAAGGTGTTGAGCGTCGTTTCGGCTCACGCGCTCCTGTTACTGCAAGTGCTGCGACTTCCAATGACATTTCGTCTTCATTCAAGTCGCCGTATCAATTGGGAGAAGAATTGGCAAGAGAAGAAGAACAGGAACAAACGATTCAACAACAGACGAGCGGCAAGAAACGCTCCAGCAAGAGCAAAAACAAGTCCAAAAAGTAGATTTCTACCTCTTTCTTGGATGCACACAAACGTTTTTAACCTATAGATATATCTTCTCATGTCCATCGCAGCGTGTCATCATCATGCCAATCATACCACACACGGACATATCCTTGTTGTTCGTAGATATGGATACTTAATAAAGTGTAAGAGATACTTATTCAAGACTGTCACAGATCCTTTGCAATTCAGTTTTTGAATTGCACCTGCTCTGGTTGAATTTAGAAGAAAAGATCGCGCGATTCATCTTTGTCTTCATTTTCATACGTGGCACTTCCCATCGAACAAGTAGCTGCTCAATCCCATTAGCCCCCCCTTTCCCCCTCCCTCTCTGTTTCTCATCAGCATGGCCTCTGGAACTGCCACCGTCAAAGCTGTCATCTCTGGCGACACGATTGTACTTGTGGGGGCCGCCACGAATGGCCCCCCGCCGGAGCTCGTGCTCACGCTGGCATCACTCCAGGCACCGCGGCTTGCACGGTCATCCGAACAGACGAACGAACCGTACGCGTGGGCAAGCCGCGAATTCTTGCGCAAGCTCTGTATCGGCAAACAAGTGCGCTTTAAAGTCGAATACCGTGTAGCCGCCATCAATCGCGACTTTGGGTCGGTCTGGTTGCCACCGAACAAACGTGGCGTGGAGGAGAATTTATGTGTAATTGTCGCGCGCGAAGGGCTTGCAAAGGTCAAGCCGCTTGAGCAATCCCGCGATGGGGTATGTTGCGACCACGAAAAGATGCTGAAAGTCGAGGCAGTTGCGATTAGCGAGAAACGTGGGATGTATAAAGACACGGACGAGCTATCGAATGCCGCGGTCAAGTGGACAGGTGCTGATGGATCCACGCTGTTGGCGGAACACAAAGGAAAATTGGTGCCAGCAATTGTGGAATCTGTGCGTGATGGTGCGTCGATGCGTGTGATTCTGCAACCGAGTTTGCAGATAGTCAACTTTGCTCTCGCCGGTGTGCAATGCCCGCGTGTAGCACCACCACCTTCGTCCGAAGGAGCTACAGCCGAACAACCAGCGGGTCCTGCGCCATTTTCACGGGAGGCCAAACATTTTACCGAGATGCGATTGTTGCATCGTGATGTTGATTTGAAGTTGGAAGGCGTGGACAAGTACGGTAACCTTTATGGTAGCGTGGTGCACAGCTCAGGAAGAAACATTAGCGTGGAATTGCTTAAGAATGGATTGGCGCGCATGGCGGATTGGAGTAGTGCATTTACGAGCAGCACGGCTCGCGCTGCAATGCGTACAGCGGAAAAAGAAGCGAAAGCGGCCAATCTCCGCGTCTGGCGAGATTACCAAGCACCTGTCCTGCAATCTGACAAACACCTGCGTGGTGTGGTCGTCGAAATCATCAGTGGCGACTGCGTTGTGGTGTATCTACCGGAGAAAAACGAAGAGAAACGTATTTACTTATCATCACTACGTGCTCCACGTTTGGGTAATGCACGACGAAATGAACCAAATGCACCATTTGCTGTTGATGCGAAAGAGTACCTGCGTCAGAAAGCGATTGGTAAAACTGTGAAAGTAGAAGTTGAATACGAAAAAACTAACCCAACACTGGGCGACAATTCATTGATGACGTTTGCCAGCTTGATTTTGGAGCCTACGGGTGCTAAGAAGACCCCGAACGCAAAGGGAGTGAATTTGGCAGTCGATATCGTTGCCGCTGGGTTGGCAGAAGTTGTGCGCCATCGCCCTGACGAAGAAAAATCTGAGTATTATGACGATCTCGTGACTGCGGAGACCAAGGCACAAACACAAAAAAAAGGGATTTACTCAGGCAAAGAATCGCCAGAGCGTCGCTTTACGGACTTGTGTTTTGATGCGACGAAAGCACGTCAGTATTTGCCGTTTTTGACGCGTGAAAAAGTCACGCGAGCGGTGGTCGAATACATTTATTCTGGTACACGCGTGAAGTTGTTTATCCCTAAGGAAAACTGCATGATTAACTTTGTAGTGGCGGGGATCAAGTGCCCCCAGCCGACTCGATATGGTGGACAAGGTGTGGTTGCTTCGCCAGCCGAACCATTTGGTGAAGAAGCCAAGCTGTTTACCAAGCGTAACATCAATCAACGCAATGTGGTCATTGAGATTGAAGATATGGATCGTGGTGGCAACGCATTTGGTCCATTATACGTTGGTGGTACAAAGGATGACCGTAGCAACTTTGGAGCGATGCTTCTTGCCGAAGGGCTCGCCTGGGTGGACGGGTTCTCTGTGGAGCGCACGAATTCTGCTGCACTTCTCCAACGCACGGAAGAAACGGCTAAGCAGGCGAAGAAGAATTACTGGAAGAACCACGACGCCAAAGCTGCGGCTGTACAGACTCAAACCACTCAATCGAAGAATGCCGATGATGTTCTGCCGTGCGTGAAGCTTTCAGAGATAATCCATGGTGCACATTTCTTTATTCAAAATGTTGCCGATCGCACATGTGCCACTGTTGAAGAGAAGATGAAAGAGTTTACACGTCTCCACGGCACCAGTGGCAAAGCGTTTGAGATTCGACGCAATGCTGCATGTGCAGGTCTTTATGATGACGGAAACGGACCGGTGTGGAATCGCGCCAAGGTGGAATTTGTTAATGCAGATGGCACGGTCCGCGTGCGCTTCATCGATTACGGGAATGTGGCAACATTGCCACCAAGTCGGCTGCGTCCGTTAGACGCGGATGTCATTCAGTTCCCTCCACAGGCAAAAGAATGTGTCTTTGGATTCCTCAAACCATTACCACCAACCGAAGAGTTTGGTGCCGATGCTGCACAGATGTTAGGCGATATCGCATGGGGCCACACACTCTCGGCACGTATTCACGGTGTCGACGAACAAAATCGCCTCAAGGTCTCGCTTTACAAAAACAACCAGAGTGTGTCAGAATCGCTGTTGGAAGCCGGTATACTTCGAACGGATCGAAAAGCACTGTTGCAAGCCGCTCCACATCAAAAGGCAGTTGTGGACGGTTTATTGAACGCACAGAGCATTGCCAAGAAGAAGCGTATCTGCATGTGGCGATACGGTGACGTTGAGTCAGACGAAGAAAGCCGTTTCTAAGCAAGCAACGTTATCGTCGTTGTAGGTCAGTCCGATATCAATAGTTGGGTTCTAAATGAAAATGAACAAGGGAGCATTTAAGCATTTAATTGTTGCTTTTATTAATGTGCATGAGTAAATTCAATTGAAGATATTTACAGCAAGTACGAAAAGAAAGATAGATGTCAGGGAATGATCAAACTTAATAAGCACATCTACTTATCCCATTGAAGATGAGTGGTATCTCATTCTAATGCAGGCATCTCGTCAAATTCTTCAGCAAGCGCCTTTTGCTTTTCTTGTTCCTGCAAGATCTTGTTCTTTGCCTGCATTCTATCAAAAATCTTTTCTTTGTACAATTTTTTCTCGTCTTCCTTATACTTCAGTGCGTACTTGTTCAATAATATCTAAGATGCACCGACGTATGAGTACGAAAGGACATTGCAATCACAATGTAGAAAGGAAATTTGCAAAATAACTTACTTGGCAACGCTTTAAGTCGGCATTCGCCCGAAGAATCTGTGGATCTGATGTGGAAATCAATTCCATGGCCTTTTGGAGACTCTTTTCAGCTTCGTGCACAAAGTCAAACGCTTTGTCGATAATCCAAAATTCGCGCTTCTTTTCCTTTTCAAGCTCTCCTTTGAGCTTTTCGATATAGACCAATCCACGACGAAAGTGGCCTTTTCCGTTCTTTGCATCTAGCAAAATCGCCTATACAGTAATTATAAAAGCATGAATAAGGCTGTCATTTTATTCGGAGTGCCTGACAGTGCGAGTCATCGTACTTGATCACAATCCCATAGTGCGTCTTCAATTTTGCCCAGTTTAATCTTGCACAAGCTTCTGTTGAGATACAAGACGAGCTATAACGCAATAAGATCAATAGAGTTGCTTATTAGCGCCAAAATGGAATATTTGGTTTCCCCACGTACCTTCACTGCGTTTATTTTATCTTTATCAGCTTGCGGAACAAGACTTTCCCATTCATCTTTTGCAAAGAAGATGCTGACGAATCCCTGTGTGTGTCACCAATAATAATAATAATAATATCCAGAGTAGTAAGTATACTTGCTTGTGGCAGGAGAACAGCCTGAAGTATGAATAGTGTACCGAATCGTAACACTTTTGGGCTTGTTCGTAATCTTTGTTGGCCACAAACGTGTTGCCCTTTTCTTTTTCTTCCAGCGCTGCTACAATTCGTTCATCTTGTAGTGCGTATAACCTCAGCAATTTACGTAGAGAAAGGGATGAAAGTGCAGTCGTGTGGTTTTCTTACCTATCGTTGGTGGTGGGTTTTCTTCCAGCATTTTTTTTTCTTCTTCATATTGCTTCTTGCGCGATTCAGCCAGCTCTGCTTGCGTGGGGAAACGAGGCAAAGGATCCTACAAAATATTAATAAAATAGTCTTGAGTATTATGCACTCTATTCATAAATCGTTCAATTCTGCTTTGCTTTGTTGAGAAGAAATGGACCTTAAAGCTGACAAGTTCGATCTCGAAATCCAGTGTCTCATCAGGCTCAACCTACGCAAGCATACACAACACGTATTCATGAACGTGAGTGAGATGATAAACAGCTATTCATCGGTAGCCGTTGACTGACTCACCTTTGGCGCAAATCCTTCAGAACCATACGCGTATTGTGGAGCGATAATAAATCGTGCGATTTCGCCCACAGTCATCGTCGCCACACCAATATCCCACCCCTTAATCACTTTTTCTGTATGTCATAGTCATAAAACAAATATGCAGCTGTTATGGAGCATGCGAAGGAATTCGATCGCAGGCTAATCTGGCTACTTACCGCGCCCTAATTGAAACTCCATGGGATCGTCTGTCCCACCGACGTGCTTTCCGTCGATAACATCTCGCCTAAAAATGACGAAATCGACATTAGTATCACCTCATAGTAAACCAATACTTGCGTATGTATTGATGGCGCAAATCTTACGTTGTATCAAAAATGGATCCATCCAACAGCCGACCAATGTATTGCACTGGTTATCGTAGGACACGTCAGCAATCGCATGTCATTCTCAGTCTCGGTAAACCGACACAAAACCTTTTTTTTACATACCAAAAGTCGGACAGCCTTCTTCAACGTGCCGCTTCTCGAAATTACCTTCCCGGATCACCTGGCGAGTACACATAAGCAATGACAATCAGCAACGACAAATGGAGACAGAAACTAGAGTTCAAAGCGAGAGCACTATAGAACCTTCTTCAGCACACCACCATCAGCAGCTGGTGATATATCCACAAATCCTTCTTCTTTGCAGAATTTGTTAGTATCTGGGTCGAAGAACGCACGAGTTTGCCTAGGTTAAAGGCAAGTGCAACGTCATTTGCCAGTCCACTTTACAAAGTAAATAGACAAAATCCCACTACCGACCTTGCACAGTGTGTACAGATACGCTGCGGATTCGTTACGAGGCCCACACCAAAGCCACCACACACTTTACAACGCGGAAGATCCTTGTTCGACATGCTCAACTTTGTCTTTTCGCAATTGTTCTAGAGCTTTTACGATACGGAAATCGAAGCCATCCCAAGAACAGAACACAAAAGTGGACCACACCATAAATACAAAATCGTACTTAATTAAATCGTACTTAAACCGATAGAACTTAGCTTGGAGTTGCCAGAAGCGAGCAATAGAAAAGCGGAAATCGAACATCGCCAATGGTCGTTTCGAAGTTTTCTCCTTTGTTCCTCAACTGTTCTCACTGCATTCACATGGAAACTTGAGCCAGAATAGCAGCGCTCTCCTACAGCCATTATTGGCTTCGTTTCTTCCATATCATCTTTTTTTTGGTACCAGGGTTACAACGTTACAAACCCACCTTAAATACAGTGCGCGCCATAAATAACTGGACACGAAAAAAAACGTTATTTTCTGAAATAACTTTTTGAATTCTAAAACTTAGAGGCTGAAACTTGGTATATATATAATATGAAATGCTTGAATACTGGTGACAAACTTTGAAACACTAACTCACAATATTCACGGCACTAGAGCAATATATAAATTTAGAGAGTGCGCCATAAGTGTATGGACATTTTAAGAATTGCGCTTGGGGGAGCATTTTATTAGCGAAATGGCGGAGAAAAGCGGAT
>BCKE01000074.1:86429-159768 GCA_001600495.1 Pilasporangium apinafurcum
AAGCGCAATTCTTAAAATGTCCATACACTTATGGCGCACTCTCTAAATTTATATATTGCTCTAGTGCCGTGAATATTGTGAGTTAGTGTTTCAAAGTTTGTCACCAGTATTCAAGCATTTCATATTATATATATACCAAGTTTCAGCCTCTAAGTTTTAGAATTCAAAAAGTTATTTCAGAAAATAACGTTTTTTTTCGTGTCCAGTTATTTATGGCGCGCACTGTACCAGCCACATAGATTGATACTGTACCGTACCACCTCCTTTCGTAATGAACCACTTGGTGCTTTGTGAATGTGTGCAATATTAACAATATAGTCGCATTTACTCCGATTGTGATGAGTAGTGAGCCATTCTATCGTTTATTTTCTAGAGGCATGGAGCTGTGGGACCTCAACATCAGAGTCTTTCTCTATCCGTTTCACCATTTCCACAGAAAAGCTATAGTTCTGTTCCCCAATCCCTTCTGAAAGCGAAAGCTTTACCGCCCTTCACTGCATTCTTTGCAACGAACATTCGTTAAATTACGGGATTTCAGCAAAATGATTGGTAAATTCTACGACCAATACAGTCAGGACCGTAATTTTTCAATTGGGCAAGTAGGAAATGAGGAGTGATGGTTGTTGTGTATAGCCTGTGTGGTACATGTGTACAAGTTCCTACTGTCCGCTCGCTTTCTTTAAAGGGAAGAGAGGGAAGGAAGAGAAGAAGAGAGAAGAACGAAGAGAAACTCACCAACAGTGGAAGCGACTCGTTATTACCTCCACAACCAAAGAGAAACACGTATAGTGTAAGTTGAGTTATTCTAATTAACATGTGTAGAAACTGTGGTTCAATTAATGGAGGTGCTGATGTGTTAGTGGTTTTTTGTGTGTTGAAGATCGTCGTGTCGAAAGTTAACCAAGAGTGCGCGCGCATTTTGTGGATTGGAATTTGGTGAAGCAAACAAGTGGGGCGTACTTGATTATTTAAGGAAAACGAGCGGTAATTAACTAAGTCGGGCGAGCGCACTGGTTAAGGTTTTCCTGTGAGGAGTTTGTCAAATGAACGTGGATCCGAATCATCGACAAGGAGGCGGGAAATCACACACACCTGTGGATCGGACTGGTGGTAATACGACAATCACTGCCGCTGCAGACGCAACACCATCAAAGAAGCGACGCGGTACGACGTCGACGACGATTACGGCTGTCAGTAGTTGCGTCACTCAAAATCCGATTTTGGAGGCGATGGGGGGAACACCACGATCCAACGCCGCCCGCCTCAATTCTTGTGCATTTGGGGAACCAGAGCCATTTGATTTGAACAACAGTAATCCATCAGCAACGTATCAGTCCACTGAAACGAATGATTCAGTTTTGCTAGGTAAGTTTTTGCAATTGTGGAAATAATTTTCGTTATGGTCATGGGAAGATCTTATTCTTATAACGATTATTATTGTAGGATCCAAACGTAAACGAATCGACGAGATGGAATCCAAGCGAACCGAGTTCGTGGCGTATGCGAGGGAACACATTCATAGCCAGGAACCGGGCGAAGAAGGTTTCTCGATTGATCCATCCGATCGGGCTGTGGAACATCGCGCCAACAAGCTGGTTCGTCGAGAGATTTTGATTGCATCCCCTGCTGCACACGATGATGAGGAATGGGAAGGAAGCATGTTGGAAGTCTCGGTAGACGAGACTCATGACAGCCTCAAACCAGCAGAACATTTCGATCTTCAGCCGGTGGACATGATTCTTCATGTATTTTCTTTCTTGGTGTCATCGGACGATCTTATCAATATGGCACAAGTGTCTAAGAAGTGGCGGGAGCTTACGAGTAGAAGGTCGCTCTGTCAAGCACTTTCTAGTACGCTTCCCGATGGATCTGTGAATTGGTTAAATTTCCAGAATTTGGGCATTAAAAACAAAGGAACCGAAGGCACTTGCTTCAAGTGCTGTCAACGGTCAACAGGCAAAATCCTTGCAATGAAAAAGGCACGAGTGTTTCCAAAGGTATGTAGTAAACTACCAGTAATGTGTCTTTTGATTTTGTATACGCGTGGATGATGACTTGTAATATGATACACTTGCAGGGAGAAGGTGTTCCGTATTACATGCTAAGAGAACTGGCTGTTCTAAAAGGAATTAAGCATGATCACATCGCGTCTCTGGAAATGATTAGTTTAGCACGTGATGAACTGCATGTTTTCTTCCCATATGTTGACAAGACTCTTCACGAGATTATCAATCCGACTGGGGATCCGAACGGTGGACGTGTATTACCTGAGCGCGTGGTACGTCGCTGTGTCGACAATTATGTAATTTGGTGCTGGGCTTCATTCTCATGCTAACAATCTGTATGCGCATGCAGATCCGACGGCTTCTTCATCAACTTTTGGATGCGATTGCCTATTGCCATCGACGTGGTGTCCTTCACCGCAACCTGAAACCTAAACATCTTCTCATCAAAACATCAGATCCCAACAATCTCAGTGCGTACTTCAGCGGCGTTACTTTACCTTGTGAGCGTTCAGAATTGTCATTATCTAACGTTTGTATGTATATGTTGGGACACAGATGATGCAACACTTCAAGTTTCTGATTTTGCCCTGGTTCGAGCAACTGGTATTCCTCGACGAACATATACAATGGAAGTTGTGACTCTCTGGTATCGACCGCCGGAAATTCTAATGGGAGTGCGAGGATATTCTTCTGCTGTGGATATTTGGTCGGTTGGTTGCATTTTTGCAGAGATGGCGCAGGGGAAACCGCTCTTTACTGGAATATCGGAGATCGACCAATTGTTTCAAATCTTCAGCAAGCTGTCAACACCAACGTCAGAAACATGGCCTGGGTTTACGTCGTTACCGAATTATCATTTTGAATTCCCTCACTGGAAACGACGTCCGTTAAATCGTCTCTTTCCTGGAATATCCGACCTTGGTATTGATCTGCTAACGAAGCTCCTCATCTATAATCCCGATCAGCGAATCTCTGCTGAAGATGCTCTACGCCACCCATATTTTTCTGATGCAGCACCAGAGTTCCCGCCATTAATTCCAAAGATTCCAATGGATCAGATGTGCTACACATTAAGTCGAGCTCGAACATCACCGACTCCGGAACACGTACAACTCTTCCATGCATATTTGCGTCAGACAGAGCTGGAATCGTGGTGTGAAATCAAGTATTTAAGGTGAGATCTATTGATTACGACTGTCATATTGGTGTATAGTTGTCTGATAGTTTTTCTTTTCGTATTCAGTCGTCAGAAGACTCTTCGTCCTGCACATCGATCAATGCTTGTTGACTGGCTTATCGAAGGTATCCATAATTTGTTTATCCATGCTTGAGTAGTTCATCTTCATAACTAAGTGAACGTTGCGACGAATGCGGTGTAGTTGTGGACGTCTTCGAAATGTGTTTGCGGACAGCATTTCTTGCTGTGAATTATACAGACAGGTTCTTAGATATTGTCATGGTAAAGAAAACTCGCTTTCAGCTGCTCGGGGCCACGTGCTTGCACGTCGCGTCGAAATGTGAGGACGTTTCGTACATTGGGGTCGAGGATCTTGCCATGTGTGCGGATAATGTCTACACGTCGGCTGAAGTCTTGAAAATGGAAGAGAAGTTGTTGAACACTCTCAATTTTACTCTATCAGTGCCTACTGGTAAGAGCCTCCCATCATTACGCTCAGGTGGTTTACATATGTGTGTGTGACTAACCGTTGATTGTTCTTCTAGCACTAGACTTTTTAAACATTTACCAGCGAATGATCCCTCCAATCCAAAAGAAAACGTCCATGTTGGCACATTACCTCTTAGAGTTGGCATTACAGGAGTATCAATTCCTGAAATATTTGCCGTCTGTAGTTGCTACGTGTTGTTTATCCATGGCGATGTACACCGTCGATGGATTCCCAATGGTGAGCTATTGATACTATTTTGTGGTCCTATGTGAAGATTGATTTGTCTCATTAATACTCTTGCATTTACTTAGACGAAGGAGCTTGCTGATTCCTGTCGTTATAACTGGACCGATCTGAAAGAATGCATGACCGAACTGCAAACGCTGTACTCTAGTTCCCCGTCAAACAACTTGGCTGTGATCAAGAAACGCTACTCCAAACCCGAACGATGTCAAGTCGCAACAATCTTACCCCCGACGACGTTCAACATGGCGTTTTGAACTAATACTTTTGGAGAGTAACAGGGCCAATATGCAAAGTTACGCAAGGGATGTTAGTTGCGATAGCTCTGACTCTACGTCATCGTATCAGCACCTTTCGACAGACAAGGGTAGGACCTTGGAATGGTCACGCGCAAAGCCAACGCACTTCTCCGATTTAGACGACACGTTGTCTGCATGGTCTTCATACTTCGTTTTGTGTGCGTAATTGTGTGTGAGGGACGATGACATGCACACCCTTTGTATTTTGATATATGGGCGAGAAGAAAGGCAAAGAGAACAACTTGATCAAGTAAACCAATACGAACAAGGAAAGTATTACTACAATAAAAGAAGAAGATCATATTTCCAAGTTTCCTAGCATTCCATCGCCTAGCATTCCATCGTGACCACCTATTGCATTCATCGGAGCAGCCAGGTTTCCCACATTCAAAACCCTATGTCATCATACTATTTGAGGTATATTTTTTTTGCACTTGAGTTATGTGCACTTTTCCAATCACACACAAAGGATCGTTAATTAGTATAAATGGGCAATGGCTCGTTCGTTTTGACCCCTTTTCCTTTCCTTCTCGATCTTGATCGGTGGGTGAAAAGGAAAGAAGGAGAAACCACAACGAAAAATGAGCAATCGAGCGTATCAGTACGACGACTATGACGAGCGACACCACCAGTACCTGCAGACGCAGCCCACGGATACGACGACGCATCTGCGTCACCACGCTGCACATCTCTCGACGCAGCCCTTTCAGACGCAGGCATCGCAGTCCCAAGGCGATCTCTATGCGTTTGTCGACCCATCTGACCCATTGACGCAGCAAGACAACGCACGGTCACAGTACGATTTCTACGATCAGTATAACACAGAACCAGTAGACCATCAAGTAAGAGTAACAGGAGGTGGAGGTAGTAGCGGCTCGAATGACCCATACGACTATGACCGATTGAGCGCGAACGGTGAGAGTGTGCACTTTCAAAGCCAAGTGGATGACGGGTCGCTTGCAAATGATTTCCAGAATCTCACGTTTGATGAAGCGGGAGAAGACGATCAGCTTGAGTACACGTCGAAAGAATTACCGAAACACGCCTGTGCTTACTGTGGCATCCACGACCCGGCCTCAGTCGTCAAGTGTGTCGCTAGTGAGAAATGGTTTTGCAATTCCCGTGGGAATACGTCTGGGTCACATATTATTCAGCATTTGGTGCGAAGTAAGAACAAAGAAGTATCGTTGCATCCGGAATCGCCACTAGGAGAAACGATTCTTGAGTGCTATAATTGCGGATGTCGGAATGCGTTTCTGTTAGGGTTCATCCCTGCGAAACAGGATTCGGTAGTCGTGTTATTATGCCGGGATCCGTGTCTGCAGATGAATGCATTGAAGGATATGAGTTGGGATATGTCGCAGTGGCTACCGCTGATTGAGGATCGGTCTTTCTTACCGTGGCTGGTGAAAGTGCCTTCGGAGCATGAGCAGCTACGTGCACGGCAGATTACGTCAACCCAGATCGCGAAACTCGAGGAATTATGGCGTGATAACCCACTCGCAACGGTCGAGGATCTTGATCGACCGGGTATTGACGATGAACCGATCCCTGTGGAACGAAAATACGACGATGGGTACCAATACCAAAACATCTTTGGACCACTGGTGAAGATGGAGTCAGATTATGACAAGAAAATGAAAGAATCGCAAACCCAAGAGGGTGTGATGGTGCGATGGGATACAGGGTTGAACAAGAAACGCAATGCCATCTTTACCTGCAACCGCCCCGATTCGGACTTGCGGCTCGTGCCTGGTGATGAAATCCGTTTGAGATTAGGACCAAGTGCTGCGATGCTCTATGGGAAAGACTGGGAAGGAACAGGCCATGTACTGCGCATCGAAGAATCTGAAGTGGCATTGGAAATGCGTAGTAATAACGTACCGATCGATATTACGGACGGGTATTTGGTGGATTTTGTGTGGAAGGCGACGTCTTTTGATCGGATGCAAACTGCGCTTAAGACTTTTGCGGTGGATGATACTTCGTTGACTGGTTATCTGTATCACAAAATCCTTGGCCATGAAGTTGAAGGACAATCGCTCCGTTTGCCGCGCTCGATTGGTACGCGGATCTCGGCACCAGGGCTTCCAGAGTTGAATCCTCCGCAGATGGATGCGGTTCGAGGTGTGTTAGAACAGCCATTGAGTCTGATTCAGGGCCCACCTGGGACAGGTAAAACTGTAACATCGGCTACGATTGTCTATCATATGTCGAAGCAAAACATGGGTCAAGTACTTGTGACAGCGCCGAGTAATATTGCGGTGGATCATCTCACCGCGAAGATTAGTGCGACGGGGTTAAAAGTGGTGCGCTTGGCTGCGAAGAGCCGGGAAGCCGTAGCGTCTTCGGTAGAGCATTTATCACTTCACGCAATGATCAAATCGTTGGATTCGCCGGATAAAGCCGATCTTCGCAAGTTGATGCAACTGAAGGACGATCAAGGCGAGTTATCCTCTCAAGATGAAAAGCGATTCAAATCTCTAAAAAGGCAAGCAGAACGTGAGATTTTGCAAGCCGCAGATGTCATTTGTACTACCTGCGTCGGTGCTGGTGATCCACGTTTGTCGAATTTCCGATTTCGACAAGTGCTAATCGATGAAGCCACACAAGCCACCGAACCGGAATGCTTGATCCCAATCGTGCAAGGTGCAAAACATGTGGTGATGGTTGGCGATCATTGCCAATTGGGACCAGTGGTGATGAACAAGAAGGCAGCCAAGGCGGGTTTGAATCAATCACTCTTTGATCGATTGCTGCAACTCGATCACCGCCCGTTCCGCCTGCGTGTGCAGTATCGTATGCATCCTTGCTTGTCGGAATTTCCATCAAACACTTTTTATGAGGGTGAGTTGCAGAATGGTGTATCAACAAGCGAACGTCAATTGAAAAACGTTGACTTCCCGTGGCCAAATCCAAACAAACCCACGTTCTTCTACATATGTCTTGGCGCCGAAGAAATCAGCTCCTCCGGTACCAGTTATCTCAATCGTACAGAAGCCAGCAATGTGGAGAAAATTGTTACTACTTTTTTGAAAGCTGGCGTACTTCCCTCGCAGATTGGTGTGATCACACCCTATGAAGGACAGCGTGCGTATGTAGTCAATTACATGCAACGAAATGGTCCCATGCGCTCGCAATTATATAAGGACGTGGAGGTCGCCAGTGTCGATTCATTCCAAGGCCGTGAAAAGGATTTAATCATTCTCTCATGTGTCCGCTCAAATGAAAACCAGGGCATTGGATTCTTGAGCGATCGACGTCGACTGAATGTTGCGCTCACTCGTGCCAAGTACGGTGTTATTTTATTGGGCAATCCGCGTGTGTTGGCGAAGCAGCCACTATGGAATCAACTCTTAAATCACTATCGTGACAATCAGTTGGTCGTAGAAGGACCGCTGAATAACCTACAGCCGTCGTTCATGCAATTCCCGATGCATCGTGTCTCAAACCGGGATAGCACACGCGGTGGTGGGTATTCACGTCAGCGATCGCCAGTGCCACCGTTGGACTCGCGTTTTGATCCACGTTATGATCAGTTGCCAATTTCTCAACAATCAGGCGCTGGTTATCCTCCTCCTGGCCCACCTCGCTATGGCAGTGGCTCGTCATCATTGCCACCACAGCACCAACAGCAGCAGCAACGTAGTGGTTCTCGGCGTAGTGGCACCGCATCGAGTGCGTATATGGGTGGCATGGGTCCACTCACGCAGGATGGATTGATGACGCAGGCGTCGATGGGAATGGATGGACCGTTCACGCAAGTTGCGCATACGCAGTCGTTTAGTCAAATGTCGTCAGCCGACAAGTTTGCTATGTCGCAGGATAGTTTTGTATACGACCACGACTTTAAGTCACAAAACATTCCGATGTCGCAAGATCTCCGTCCAGGCAGCGATTTCTATTAAACGAGGACAGTATAAGCAGGAGAGACAGAAAGAGCGGATGGGATTGCTTTCCAGAGGTGGCGTTGTTTTGTTGCTGACTGTCATCAGGGAAAATGCGTGGGCCATGCGGGCATCTGTGAAGAAAGTAAACAATTGAAAAGCGTGATCCGAGCTGTGCATTCGTTGTGTTTCAACGACTGTAGCTGTGTCGATTAGGAACCATGCGCTCACAATTTTCATATGTGAAGCATGCTGACAGTTGTGGAGAGAGACGAGTGAAAAGGATGCCAAGAACCTCATATTCTCCTTGAGTCACAGCAATGCGTTTGCATTGGTTGCATGGGCAAGGATGGCAAGGAAAGAGAAGATAGTGAGACGAGGACGAAGACTTTAGTATCTTCGTAGGGGATTTTAATGCATTTGAAGAAAGAGAACAGCGAGCAAAATAGGTAAAACAATGGCAAATGCAGTGATGAACCCTCAATTATATATGGATACTATTTTCAACGGGGTTGCTATTTCTGTCCATCTCTCCACCTTCTTGTGTGACGTTGTGTTTGTTCATTGGCGCATCAATCGCACAGTCATAATAACTACAACGCTAAAGCATGTCATTTAAGCCCCAGCTCTTCACGGATGAAGGAAAACTGCTGCCGCTCGCGAATGAAGATGAATTGTTTATCCTTGAACGTTCCCGCATTTCCTTTCAAGTCCAATCCATTCAGTATGTTTATTGTTTATGGAATATTTGAGGCGATGGCATTGCAATAGTTGATGAAATCGATACTTGTGATTGCTTTTGTTAGGCACACATTCAAAAACAAAGGGCGCATCTATTGCACAACGCAGCGGCTTATCTTTGTAGCCGAGAAAGGATTGACACAGCATGGTATTTTCTTCGAAGCCTTTGTATGTTTCATTCTTCTACGTTGGGTGCATCTAGTGGTATGGAAATGGAAGCTGACGGCAAATTCACGACCAACTCATCCTTAGGAGATACCGCTAGTGAACATGACCGATGAGAAGTTTAATCAGCCAATATTTGGCGCATGCAGCATCTCGGGGCTCGCTTTACCGGTTGGTACTCACTTATCCATCGGCTGTGTGGTTATTTGATAGAGATTACTGTGTGCAGTAAACAACACATGGTAATTGGAATGGTTGGGTCTTCTCATCTTTATCTATGCTGCACGTCTGTGTAGAGTGATGCAGGCGACGGGGAGACCACCCACTATAAGTGGAAGGTGATCTTCGACAACGGCGGCACAGGCGTCGTACTACCCGTGTTCCTGCGATTGCTGGAAAAGCGCAAGCAACAGGAAATTCTCGACTTGAACTTTGTACAAAGTCACAAGAAAGCATATGTGGATCCACATGATCCAACTGTTATTTACCTCACGCAGCCGGTCAAACCTCGACATGCTGTGTAATTAGTTTATAGGCATCAAGAGGATGGGGGAGCAGATTATGTTCTGTGGTAAACAATCCATTTCTATTTGCATGTGAGACAGCCTGTGTCGTCTTCTTTTCGTGGTTGTTGCTTCGAGTTCGCCCCATCCATACAGCTTTGAAGAGACTGACGCCATGATTATTGGTAAAAGTGAGTAATTGTTTCCACCTCAAGAGACCATTGTACTCTGGTATCGATTGGTAACGCATATGATCTCTTGAGGTGTTGGTTATTCAATATTGCAGGTTCATAAATATGTTTAATGCTTTTTATTCAGAATGTATGTAAAAGGGTATTTAATAATAAAGGTTTTGTGTGACGATGTTGCGATGAGCTGGCATTTCCCAAAGAGCAGAGACGCTAGCGAGAGGCGAAAGCTCTGTTGCTATCTCTTTGACAATAGGCAAGAAAGATAGAATAAGAAACGATTGACTAATTGTTTGGAGACAGTGTCGGTATTACGCTGAGTGCAGAATACAATCGTGTTGTCATCCGGTGGTGCCCTTCTTTTTAGTCGAGATGAAAGGCATGGAGAAACGGCAATGGGACAGCGGATGTGTCAACTGGGACGGCAAATGCACTAAATGCCGTAAACTTATGTCCCAGTGCATTTGCTTCCATGATCCAGTGGAGAACCACATTCATAGCGGCAGCAAATATGGTCAGCACATGGATGCTTTACCAGAAACGTACGTACAGGCGTACTCTTATAGATTAGAGTTTTGACAATACTTACTGACTCTATGCTTTTCATAATCCAGCTCAACAGATTCACACAAGGAGCGGCCACTATGGAATACATTACGGAGAATGCACCAGAAGCATTTGCTTCCATCGCGGATATCGGGCGCACATTCACGCGAACAAGAACAGCATAAATACAATGCAACGAATCCCGAGAAACGACTACAGCGACCATTGTCTAGCTCCGCTATGAATTCAACAGCGAAATCAACATCTACGATTACTGCTACACAACGGCATTTCTCAATGGACGAAGCGGACAGACTACGAGCAGCCCATGCAAAATATAGAGCCGCATCTACTCAGCAATATCGATCCGACTCGCAGCATGGACAACCCAGTAGTCACAGCAATACCAGATACAGCAACAGCAGATACAGCAACAACAATGCTATGAAACGACTCGAGCCTTCTAACTTAGCAGATTATGAGCACGCGTCCTATCGAATTGCTCATAAACCGAATTATGACCGGCCGCCACAGGATGACGACGACCAGAACTACCCCGTCATATTGGAGTTGTAGATGCACCAGGAAAAGGCTACGATCTTTTTGTCGGTGTTGATGATGTTTATGTTAAGTTTCTCTGGTATTTTAAGGTATTTGTCTCTCATGTGGAGCGAGCAAATTAGCCCACAATTGTTCCATTATGAGCACCTCTTTTCAACCCAATGCCACATCGTAATTGATATATCGGTTATGTGTAACCTGTTTTTTGTTCGTACAATATTTTCTCAGTTTGTCTTTGTATTTGTATACACTCCAAAAATTGTCCGTACATTCTTTATCATAAGTTGCCTTTGGCGCCCTACGCGGACAGTTCACGGAAGCGCGGCAAACAGAACACGGACATTTGGCGCCACGCGCATTAAGAGTGCGACAGCGCGCACCTGGCCTTCCACGCGGACTCTCGATATACGATAATTTAACGACACAGCGATTACAGCAGCAGAGCGCGATGGGACCGCGGAAAGCAACGTCAAAGACAGCAGCAGCTGCCGCCTCAAAGAAAAAAGCACCAAGTCAACAAACACTCACGGATATGATTCAGAAATCTGATAGAACTGCATTGCGCAGAACCGGGAAAGAGGTCAGGCAAAAGAAGAAAGACCAGCAACACAAAGACAAAGAAGATGAAGATGCAAATGTTGATGAAGCCGAAGTTGAAGAGAGCAAGCACAATGATGGATGCGATAGTGCAGCAAATGAGTTGCAACAGGAAGAGAAGGATTCGACGACTAATCAACAGGTGCAAAGTTCGGCGTCTACAGCAAATAAAGATGTTGCAGTGAAGAGAGTCTTAACAGAGACATATTTATCCTCAGCGGGTAATTCATCGGAATTATCACGAAGGTTGAAGCAGACGTGGATGAGTTTGCAGCAAGTCCCGAATGCCCACCAACCTCAAGAAGGTGAAGACGCTCCATCAGAAGAAGTGTTGCGACTTGTGTGCGCTGAATTGATGCATCCCAGAATCATGCAACACAATGAGCAAAGTGTGAGGTCTCTAGCGGCATGTTGCTTAGTGGAATTATTGCGGGTGTTCGCTCCAGAAATGCCATTTAAATGCAATGAAGAGCTGTATGCGGCGTTTCAGTTGATCTTTGAGCAATTGCGGTGTCTCGCCGTTGATAAAGAAACTGTGGCGAAATCCTCCTGTGATATACACTGTTTTCATGTATTGGAGAGTCTTGCGACGGTAAAGTCGTGTTTGCTTGTGGTTGGTGTGGATTATGTTCCTGACGATGATCGAAAGAACAACGATCCTTTGGTAGTGCAATTATTTCAGACTTTGTTTCAGACGATTCAGAAAGAGCATTCCGTGAAAATTCAAAATTTGATGGTGACGATCATGGTGGCATGCATTGAAGCGAGTGATGTCGTGGACCAACCACTACTAGATGTCATTCTTCGTCCATTAGTGAATTCGAACATTACGACTCCTGGTATCGTCTCTGAAGAATCTGATGGCGCAACTTCGTCAAACTCAAATGCGATGGAGCGAGGACCGTACCATATGGCACAGGAATTGATCCGCCGGACAAGCGATCAGTTGCAAGGTACACTGTCTCATTTCTTTAATGCTATTCTTGTGGACAGTGCTGCATCATCTGCTCTGTCATCGTCTACCACCGGAAGCAAGACATCCGACCTCAAAGAACATGTGTATGCTCTAATTTATGAAATCCACAAGATCAACTCGTCCCTTTTGTTGTACGTCTTACCAAGTGTGTGCATGCAGCTTCAAGTGGATGAAGTGGCTACTCGGTCAGATGCTATTACACTGATGGGGAAATTGTTTGCCTCATCCCATGCAGACTACGGTCATCAATACATGAAGAGTTTTCGTGAGTTTCTGGGAAGGTTTCGGGATGTCAGCAAAGAAATTCGGCTACAAATGATACAAGTGTGCGTGCATATTTGGGAGCGTAAACAAGAGCTGGCCACAACTATTGAAAAGGAGTTTATCTTGCGTCTCAGTGATACGGAGTGGGAGGTTCGCCAACAAGTGGTGCGAGAGGTGTGCGATTTGGCTGCAAACCATCTCGAGCTCGTTAGCGAAGAGTGCTTAAGGCAAGTCGGTGAACGAATGAAAGATAAAAGAATTGTCCTCCGCAAAGAAACGATGACGGGTTTGAGTCAAGTATATGGTGCCCATGTGTCAGCATATTGGGCATCAGAAGATGAAGAGGAGGAAGAAGCAGACGGGCCAATAGATTGGTCGAACATTCCTGCGACTCATGTGAAGAAATTGGGATGGGTACCCGACTTCGTGCTGAAATGCTATGCATATCCTCAACAAGAGTTGAAGCTTCGGGTGGTACAACTACTGGATGATTTCCTGCTTCCAAAAGGGTTTACAGAATCAATTCGTGCGAAAGGCTTAGTGTATATGTTCCATTCGCTCGATCAGGCTTCGAAAGAAGCTTTGAGAAGAATTCTTCATGAGCGTGCTCAATGCCTTCAATTATGTCGAACTTTTGTGATGATTAAACGACAACAACGACAGCGGTCAAAAGGCTCTGAGGTCGCTGATGCTGATTTGGAGAAAGTGAAAAGACAGGTTATTGATGGGTTAACACCTTTATTTCCAGATGATGCCGTTGGTAAACTATTGGATCAACTCATCAAATGGAAAGATCAATCCGTTTTCAAAAAGCTCGCGCTTTTGTGTGATGTATCCAAAAATCAGGATGAAAGCCGGCTTGCACGAGACCAATTAGTGAAGAGCGTGGGTTCGAAATCGTCGATGGGAGAGTTTATGAAGAAACTTTGCCGTAAGTTAAACTTGCTAACTGTTAGCCAAGCTTCAGTTGGTACACTGTTGGAACTGTTGATCCATGTTAATGGATACCATGCCAAAGAAAATCGGGACGTGATAGAATTGCTGCAAATGGTATCCAAAGTGTTACCTGACTTACTTTCACCTTATATAAGAGAAGAATTTGAAGCAATACTGGTTGGGAATGGTGAAAGTACCGATAGCATGCAAGATAAAAGCACAAGTGATGAAGACGAATCGGATGAACCCAATGAACAGAAAGATACGAAAGTCATCATAGGTGTACTAGGTGTGCTTGCTGTGTATTCTCGACATTGGAGAAAACAACAGGAGGAAAACACTGATGATCTAAGCAAAGATGATGAAGAAGCTGTTCCATCTGCTAGTCTATCTAAGCATCTACAGCAATATTGTCTTAGTGAAATCGACACCAAGCAGCTATCATTTACACCAACTATGCAAGCTCTGGCGGCCAAGTTAGCAGCAACAAGCATAGCCAACTTTTATAACAAATCGAAGGAAACGAGTTTGCTGGTGCACAAGCTTAGCTCAAAAAAAAAACTTGGGTCCCCAGAGTCGCAAGGAATATTGTCAACTCTCCAATGCCTCGAAGTGTTTGCGAAACGTTGTAGCCATGTCATTGCTAATAACAAGGCAATGCTCTCAAACATTTGGTCAGTTTTGAACGAAGATTTTATATTTCAGCGTGGATCATCTGATCAAGGTTTAGATAAACCACAAAAATCCAAAACTGGAACGACTGCGACGCGTGTTACAGCCAAGCTCATTGAAATCCGGAGTTTAGCGGTTAATGTTGCAGTCAATTTGCTTCTGTTCTGCCATTCGGAGGCAGATACGTCCATCCAGATTGAACGAAGTCAAGATATAATCAAGTTACTGCTTGACACTTTGCGGTCGGACGGAAAAGTGTGGACATCTAACGCTGCGCTTGCTGCAAAATGTCGTACTATGGCATCTTGCTGTCTATTGAAGTTAATGCGAAATAAACACATCGAAGCTACAATGACGGTTTCCGATTGGCATGTCCTTGGATTTGCTATGCAAGACTCAAATGAGGAAGTTCGGAGTGTTTTTCTGAAGAAGGTGACTTCACATTTGATGAAACAAACAGTACCTCATCCTCACAAGTATTTAAGCTATTTGGCTTTGGCTGCGACGGAAACTAATATGAACCTGAAGAAAATCGCAAAAAATGTATTGAGCGCATCTGTGGAACGAATGCGGCGTATATTTGAAGCGTCGTCTGCTCGAATTTATTCGTCGTTTGAAGGAAGCTTGGATCGCCTCGGAAATCCAGCCTCCAATGAAGCAAGACCAGAAAACGTAACAGCACTGATGGTCCCAGAGTACTCGTTGCCCTATGTTATCCATCTGCTGGCTCATCATCCAGATTTTCCCAAGAAGCTTGCAGAAAGAAACCTCATCTCGAGTGGATCCTTGGTGCAAAATCCACTTTGGAATGAACAATTGCTGTATCTCAATTTTTTTCTCGATGGATTAGTGTCCTCTAATCCAGCAGAAGTTGACAATATTGCATTCCTGATTCAAATATTGACGAAATTATCTGAATGCCACGACATCACAAGTCCCAGTGATGGTAGTATCTATCCTTTGATTGGTAGTGCGGTCGCACTTTTACAAAGGAAAATCAAAAGTCAACTGAATCTCAAAGCATTCCCTGGAAAAATTTACCTACCGAAACAATTATTTGGTCCGGGCAACAGAAAGAATGCTCACCTAGATACAACAACACATGGAAGCACTGATGCAACTAGTGAACATTTCATTGGAAATGAACCGCAGAAAAAGCAGGGCCGACGAATTCTGGTAAGCATCTCACTCAGCGTTTGAATGTTATTCGTGCTAATCGTTACAAAATTTGTTTTCAAATAGACCTCGCTGTCCCCAATCAAGGCAACGGGATTTAACGATCACTTCATGATGCTTAACTCTCCTCCAGCATCAACTAAGAAACGAAAGTCACCTTCAACATCGACGCAACGACGAAAGTCACCAAAAAATGGACGGAGTGAATCCAAATCACATCATGAGACGATAAGTGAGGGAAAAAGTTCCACTTCGCCACCACGTCGATCGTCACTGATGCGGAAGGCACGTGCTCAAGCTCCTGCGTATGTAGGCGAATCAAGTGATAGCGCGGATGACCCGGAAGACTTCGTCCCGAATCCTTCGGTCGCATCTCGCCTCAACAAAATTGGAGTTGATGATATAGAAGTTAGTAAACCTTCATCGCAGAAGAGAATGTCTGGAGAGGTGGAGGTGAACCCAGAACAGACACAAAACGAAAGTGATGATGAAGAAATGGTAAGTTAGGATGATGTTCTTCTCTTATCCTACCAACATGTGTGATTCTCATGTTGTCCCTGATGTTTTGTTCAGACAAGTTTTCGCACAACGCGAAGGCGGCGGCACGTCTAGTTAAATGTGAAATGTGTGGTCAATCTATTCAATTTGAAGCGTTCCGCAATAGCACTGCATATGAGGCGACCAGAGTATGTAGCTGTTGCAATCATCAAAGGAACAATGACGTCAGGCTGTATTGGTACAACAACACACATAAAAGAAATTATTGTTGAAGGGTGATACTACTTTGTATTCGATATGAAAATAAGTCTCATCAGGATCGATTGGGGTCAAGGTAGAACGCACCAAGTCGGTCAAGCTGCTGTTGAACAGCATTACCACATTTTTCACTCCAGTGGGACGAAGTGCGTTTTGGGTCGTGCCAATCTTTTACGTGGTTTTCGGATATATTTTATATAAATTTTCTTCCAGGTATTGGCACCAACGCATCGTCTCTGTACATAAAGCCCATCTCGTCCAATCGAGTCAGCAAGAATCAATGAGTCATGAAAATAGAAACATCAAAGGGTCGGGTTATTAACGTGATTTTCTATTAAAACTGAGGCTTCCAGAGGGTTAAAATGCAATGTTGAGATGCCTAATGTGCAATTAGCCAAATTAATAGCACTGGGGCTACAGTGGAAGAAGAATCAAGCGGCTGCAACAGTTTTCAGGCGATCGAAAGAATGAATCTGAGAAGTTGTTCTTCTGAGATTTCTAATTTACCTCCTGCTGTTCTTGGGTTGAGTGGACCCTCACCACTCAAATTAAGTGGTTGGCTGTAATTTATTGATGACTCAACAGATTAACTCGTCGCTACTGCTTATTTATTGGAATTTAGATTTAACAGGAAAAGAATTAATAGACATCGAGTGGTTACTTTTGAGATCTAATGATAAAATCAGGGTTGTGCAATCATAACTGCAAGTGAATGGCTCAGAGCACTGCTTGAACATCAACTTGAAGAACCTACTCGGATTGGTTTTTGGAAGCTCTCGTTACGCCCCCGTCGGTTTGGCAAGTGGGAGGGAGTCAACACGAAGATGTACGTGCGCGCCGTCGGAGCGGGGTTCTTAACGACGTGAAACAGCCCTTTCCAGCGAAAGTCCCGTTGATGATTTTGACGTGAGGAAATTGCGACATTGATGCAATGCGACGATCGTGTCATCAGGATACATACCTTCATACGCATGTACACAAGAGAGGTGTGCATCTAGGAGATTCCGTTGAGTGAATTTCGAATCTGTTGACAACCACAGAAATTCACTAGATGTGATGGAAGACTCGTGATCCTATGCCGACGGCGATGCGTTTAATAGTTAGATCCTTGCCCAACAGAGCGCTATGGCTCCATGGAAGCAATCTTTGCTACGTAAATTAGCGACGGATGAGCATGTGTCATTGATATCACAATTACTACCTTTTTGTATTTACTTAGTTTACCCTAACGAACTATGTGAGCAAGAAGGAGACGGAATACCGCTGATCCGCAACACTTTTCGCACTACAACCTATCTGACTTGCTCCCCCGAACGAGAGCTTGGCTCCGGCCATGAACGTCGCCACCCGATCGAGTGACCCTAAGAGGCGCTTCAGACCGGTGACGAAATCCAAATCTGCCTCAAACCAACTGACATTACCACTGACATCAAACATGAACGTATACTTACCCGGGACAGTCAGCACGCTCCCAATGGTGTGCTGCACGAGCTCTTCCTGACCCATCAGACTTGGGAAGAGAACTAACAATCCGTCCCGGGATGGACGAAGGTGTAGGAGCGCGTCTACAACCACAATGGTCATGTCGGCCACGGGCCGCACGTCAAACGTGCATGGTTCGTACCATGTAGATGAAAAGTACGACTCGTACGATCGCGAGAGTTCCTTGACCGTCTCATCTGCGCAGCTGAACGGTGATCCTTCGAGCCGAACACTCATGATGGACTGAATGATCTGCTCTTGAATTCGGAGTTGTTCGGCACACCCATTGCCGTCTACAAAAAGCCGAAAGTACTCGCGTACAGTGTGCTTGGCAACATCGGCATTGACATTACAAGCGCCTAATCCATTGTGTTGCTGTAGGCATCGTCGTCGTTCCTGCAAGCCTAAGATCTCGCGATGCAGCGCTGCGACGTCTTCTTCCAGCATCGCGGTTTTTTCCTTAGTCTTGGCACGGTGCCGGCGCTGATGGATCTTGTACTGGAGTCGTCTGCGCAAGATCTTTTCCATCACTTTGTCATCCACAGGCTTGGCTGTCGTTGCAGATTTGGTGTTAGTCGTTCGCGCGGATGCGACTGGAGTTGATGTCTTTTTCATGGTTTTTGCTGCCTGTGAGATCATTGTCGTGCTGTGTCGAAGCATATGATTGCTCTATTGTGAGTGTATGGCTAAATGAGTGTGTGGTCGGTCACACGTCCACACCCCCTCAGAGTATGTTCGTGCGAATGCTGCTGGAGTGTGACTGGGTGAGTCTTAGAGCTCTGATTGGACTGTGGCGTCAACCTCTCTCTCTCTCGTTCTCACCCTCCTCCTCCTCCTCCTTCCGTTGGGGTTCCGGTGCTTGTGACACGCCATCCCCCACCCAATTGGTCAGATTGGACACAGAGTTTGGCCCTAACCGCAACACTGTCTCTTGTGGACGCAAGTTCAACTGCGCCTGATGACTCAAGATTCACAGCCAGGTTTTTCAACCATACACAAATCGCTATTAACCACTGATTTAAGACATTACCCATCACCGCCCAGCACCACCGTATGAGTAAGGTCTATGGGAATGATGATTGGACAAACCCAAACTGCACTCATCTTTTGTATAATGTATGTAGAAGGGAGGAGTAGGGTGGGGGTCGTCTTATAGAAACAAAAAAAGCATGCAAGACGATTAGATAAAATTGCCTTTGTGTATATCCAACCAATTTAATTCTTTCCCTCCATGGTAATATGACTGATTGCTTTTTTATTTCTCTATGGCGCATTATGTTTCTTTTACCCCCCCTCCTCACGCGACAGTTTTTTCGAGTGGTGTAGAAAATAGGACTTGCTCGCTGCAGTTGATTGAATCTATACTAAGATTCAACGATGCTAGAAGAACTGCCACCTCGCATGTCCATGGTGCCGATTTGCGCCATGAATAAAATTGCCTCGTTTCATGTGATAGAAGCAAGCCATAGATCAGCAGATCCTGCTGCTGATAAATGCTCGTTGGATTTGGGGTTGTATCATCGCCATATTTTCTTCATACTTGATTTTAGAATCTCGATTAAGTTTCGATACTGAAATGAGTGTATGATGTGATGGTATGATTTCAGTTTTGGTTCCACTTGAATCCTTTCTTTTATTTTTTTTACGGGTTATAGGATACATTGGAAGTGAGTCATACTTTGATTTGAGCCGCCCAGCACCTTTGCTCATCCAGCACATCTTTCAGAAGTTTTGTGTGACGTGGAGAAGTGTTTGGGCAGTGGCTGCCGCGTCACGTAAATGCAGAAGATATGTTGCGCAATCATGAACCCAGTAAACGAAAATCTCACATGCGCCTTCGGAAATTTGGCGCTCGCGTGAGTACCGTATCTTTACATTTGATTTGTGTAGACAAGCCATCTTTCATCCACAGAGTATGCATAAAAAAACGAGCTTGGATTGGAGCGAGGCATGTGCCAACTTGTCGCTGTCACTTGTGTGTAGAACGGAACTGAACGACTGGAGCAGAAAGCGACAGCGCTACCTGTACTTATTTCCTGCCCCCTTCCCTTTATCTTGTTTTTTTTTTCTTTTACGTACTTCATCCATGTGTAAACCTTGACAACCTATGTACTGGATGACTGGCTGCCAGAAGTCGAGCGACCGTTTTAACGGCAGAGAGAAAAGATTCACACGCAACAATGAGCATCCTAGTTCTACATAAACTGGTAACTTTGTAATGTGGCCGCAGATGTTTCTCAAAGTAATTAGAAAATTCACGACTAGGATACATCTGTGCAGATGACTGTGTGCGACTTTCGTCTACCAAGTTTTCCAACAAACACCCAGTCGTTACTTCAGCTTCGACAATCTAACATGTTATCATAATAACTACCCGTTAGCGATATATTTACATGTAATAAAATTCGGTAATAACAATAATGGGTTTATACTAAAACCCGTGTTTTATTTGGATCCAAGTGGGTTTTACTGTGGCTCATTTGACCCATTCTGAATGACCTGCTTTGAAGCAACATCCTAAGCGTAATTCAGGTTGGATGCCAAAAAAACGACAAAAACTTGTGGGAAATGCTAAAACTTGATGTCAGGAGACTGCACAAGGTCGAAAATTGTTGGGGGGTAAATGCGCAATATGCCTTTATTTGCGCGTTTCGCTGCCACATTCGGGGCAAATATCGTCGTATGTTTCAAAGATACTCAGCGTAAAGCGCCGACAAAGCTGTCGCACATTTTCGAAGGTTACCATTTTGAAACCAATACTGTGAAGGTCAAAGCAGCTCGATAATTCCAAGGCGAGATTCAAACTGCCATTTGTCTCGACGAACACACTCATGTGTATGCTTCAACGCCAAAAAGCTAAGCTTTGTTACTATGCATATTATGAGTATTTTTTTTATTACAGCACGAATTATTCTTAAAAAGTGCTATTTACTTGTTAATTTATTTCGTAATTAAAATTTTAAAAAAATTCCTAATAAAAAACATGAAATTTTTGCTGAATGTGAGCATGGGTTGTGATGCAAAACGCATGAGGAACGATCATATTACTCTGCCAGGACGTAACGAAGGGCCAGCCGTGCGTCTACAAGACGATGAGGAGGTTTTTCTGCTGAAGGGGGAGTGTACATCTTTACAGGTTCACTCTCACAGGCAAGTTTCACTGCTTCGATGACCTCGGGAATCTTTTCAAAGGATCCACCCAGAACCAATTGAAGGGTATTGAGTAGATCCAACTGGGTGAAGTGTGTCGAGATGTGCCCAGTCCGTTCGACCAGAAACGTCGCCTGACTACGTACACTTACTATCTCTGTTGCTTTCTGCTCTGCGAGGTCTTCGTTCGCCGACACGTTCGGCCATAAGAACTGGAGACGCATCACGAAATCGGCATCCACAGCGGTAAAGTTTCCCGTTATAGGAGCCGATAACCCTATCAACTCCAATTCACAGGAGCGACAGAAGCGGCTGTAGACCCGCCATTGCTCGATAATCCCGTTCATCCCTTCTGTTAGAGTATTTTCATGCATAATAGAACGTAGAAACGCTTCCTGAGAGACGGACTCAGCTTGTGAGAAGCCGTGGCGAAACACGTGAAATAATTTGCGCACTACGTCCATGGCTTGATTCTTCATCGACTGCTCGCGCTGGCGTAAAGTCACTGCCTGTCGTCGCAGTAAATCGACCGTGTGTTGCAAAGTCTGGACGTCGTTCTCCAGATCGAGGAGCCGCTGCTTGCGGCGCTCGCGATGCTTTTGTTGGTGCATGCGGTTCTTCTTACGCTTGAGCAGCTCCTGGGCATCCAGTAGCCGATCCTGGATGTTCGTACGAGCAGTGTGTTGTCCATGGTGGACAGATGCGCTCATTCTTACGACCATCTGGGAGGGAAGAGAAGAGAAGGGTGTATAAAAAATGCTTGTGTATGTGTGTGAGAAGCGATAAATGGGTAAATGAGGCATCCAGGAAGAATGATGCAATAACGACTTGTGTTTACGAACTGTCTGAGTTACATTATCAGTGCGAGAGCAACGGAGCGCCACACACCCAATTAACCCTTACGACCGACCGATAAAATTATCAAAATGTATCATTATAAACCAAAGATAGTAGAAACATAGGAGAACGACCAAATCGTACTGTAAACCTTGTTAAAAGCCTACATTCCGACCGACCATTATACATAATAAATGTACATATAAATTTCCTAATAAAGTAATCTACCTATCCGACCCACCCAATTTTATAACGGAGATTTTCCAGATCGAGCAATGCACGTGTCTTTGCGACAGCTACTGACCACAAATCGCATTATGTTGCAGTTCAGCTGTATGTGTGGTGATGTGGAGAGCCACAGAATGGTTGAAAATAGGATTCCATCGAATCCACGGAAGAGAAACATGGGAGGATCTCTCCAGAAGCGGTTGAATTTTTTCTCTTTTGTCTTACGTACCTACAAATCATCCATATAGAAAAGCCGACCTGACGAACGGGCTAGAATTTTCAAACGGGCTCATGACTATACAGTATTCAAGCGTTTTAGCAATTCATTCAACGAACGCGCAATTGGAAATAGGGGCACGTGTTCTACATAGTCGCCCCACTCTAGAGGTATCTATGGCTCGTCCATTGAAGAACAACTGGCCCTACGTTAGACTATGAAACCACTTATTGCAAACGTTCATTCTGACCATTGAAACAGAGGGTTGCTGGTGTTCGATTGACTGCAACGGACAATTATTCGGCAGCTTGAATCCATCCTTAGGGTTTATTACCCTTCAGCTTGAAGGCATCTGATATGAATGAAACCACAAACTAGCCGTAATAACGCGAATTGTCTCAATGCATTCAACTGTATGTTTTCGTGTGTTCTGGTCAGTGCCATTCGTTACACCGAGAAATATTATTCGATTCAGTATCCGAAGTATGCAGATTATCGTTCTGGTCTGGAAACGCACGTTCAGTTTTAACAGCACCCAGCAACTAAGCACATGATTGCTGAGGGCTGATGAGTGGTGCGGCAGAGGAATAACGACTTAAAATCGGTGTCCGAAACGATTCAAAGTAAATCAGTTTATTCTTCAGAAAAAAAAAGAAAACTCAGTAGCTAATAGAGTGGCGCCGAAATACCCTTGAACTTGAGCTTTGAAGAACGATGGAATCCAAGACTTTATTCACTATATTTTTTTTTTCTAATCTCACTTTTTGATCTGTCTACATATCTATCTTCTTCACAGCGTCAATTCTATATATTTGAGGAGTCGGCACGCTCTCGAGCATACTTTCTTGGATACTGTCTATCCAACAATCACCTAAGTTATGCCCACAGACTCTATGCAAGGACGCATGATCACGTGTTTGTTAAATAATAATATGACGATCTTGCAGATAGTAAACGAGCGCGTGAGTGATGTGTCGCAAGTGAGCGCATTTTGAGGGAAATCCAGCGTTATGCTACCAGGTGTGTAAGAGTACCCATGTCTTTACATATACGCATGTATGAATTTCCGGTTATGAGGTCATTTTAGTTTTCGGAGAAGTTTAAGTTTGTGGGATCCATCTTGGTCTTTTGATCCAAGCGGATAAGTGTTAAAGAAAGTTTTCAAAAAAAAAAAAGGTGTGAATCGTTGTGCGATGTATCTACCTGCCTATCCAGACCATAGAAGAGCCGTCGTATATAGTGCAAGCACAAATCTTGACGAACGGGACAAAAAAGTACAGGAGTGGTTGCACATGGCCTTCCTTAGCCGTATCTGCCTGCGTTTCTTATTTATTGAAATAAACTATAACACTTCCATCCCACTTTTATCCTTTCCAAATTCTCTGAGCTCTCTCTTCATGCTGTTGTTGTTTGAATTACGGATTTGTACATTCTTTCTATTGTTATCATTTTCTGATGAGTCCGAATGGATGGCTGGAAATGCATACTGCAAGCATCACTGTCCATCACAACAACACACTCAATACTACACTTAATCAACTTATCGGCAAAAAGCGAGTCTTCGATAAACAGGCTCTGAAAGGGGATTTACTCGGCTCTTTTTTTGTTAGACAGGACGTTCATTCAATAATTTATTTGCTCACTCATACTTTGTCATCTTACCATAGAAACATCCACTTGCCACGCTGGAGTTCTCTCACCGTTGACAAATAGGCGAAGTACCTAATTGCAAACTTAAATTGAGCTGCAAAGATCCACAAAAACGATTTAGAACATCCCAATTTTTCATTCTTACTTCACAAACGTAATGTAGTCCACATAGTGTTACTTCTGGCATGCTGTTATCCATCATGATCTTGAAACGACGCGTACTATCCATAACAGACGAATAGCTCCTCAACTCTTCCCCTCCTTCTTCTTCATCTTCCTCCTTATCAAAAATGACACGCAAGAAGAGTCTCCGCAATAACCCCCCGCCTCTATCATCTCCTCCTGTTGTTATGCTGCATCTCTCACTCAAACTCCGCGGTGGTGCGCAACTAGGGAAAGCCGTAAAAGGACGCAGCAAAGATGGCAAGAAAGATGGTAATCGAGACGCCAATGATGAAGAAAAACGCCTCCAAGAGTCCATCCGCCGCATGGAGATGAACGATTACCTCAAGAAACTCACACAATCCAAGAAAGCGATCCTGAATGAGCTCATGGCACGAGAAGACAAAATTTCGCGCATGAACAAATTAAAGATTCAGAACCATTGGCGCAAGATCATGCGGCTCGTCAAGGTCGAGGCGCTCCGCAAAGAAGTTGAAATTCGTTCGCAGAACCACGAGCGCGATGTTGACCGAAAGGATGCGATTGTGCAAATGCTTGATCGGGATCTAGAGGAAGCCGAGGAGCAATTCCAAATGGCATTGCGCAGTCATTTGCTACATGTCGATGCGCTGATTGATTTGCAGGATGATCGGCTGCTCGCGCTAGAAAAAGAATTTGAATACGATCTTCGACTGCTGGAGCAGGAATTCCAAGTGGAAAAGGACAAACTCCAGTCACAACACACACTGGAGAAGGGGGAACTATTACGGATCTTGGCCGCGGTTGATCAACAAGAGAAAGAGCGGGAGGCTGAAACACGGCAAGAACACGAACAGTTACGGGAAGAAATTCGCAATAAGAACTTGGAAGACATTAATGTGTTGCGCATTACCTTGGACAGCAACATTGAGGAATTGGAGCAGCACTTTGAGACCGCGCATCTCAACTATTTGCAAAACACGGACCAGCGCACTCAAGATTTCAAGTACCTCACAGCAAAAGACCAGGAGTTGTCACGAGATATTGAACTCAAAATTCGCAAGATCGAGCGGCTGCAGGCGAGCATCGCACAATGGCGTACCAAAAGCGCACAGGCTACAAAAGAATGCAGCGAGCGGAACAAGGCGCTTGAGGCCGAGAAAAGTGCACTGAGCGTACACTTCCAGGCGCTGAAAAGCAAGATGAACAAGATGCGCGATGATCACAAGAAGCGACTCACGGAGCTTTCACATAACGCGCGTGTGGCAAAACAGATACTTGATGATCAATTGGCGTGTGCAGAGCGGATTTTACAGCTAGGCGAGTTGGTGCGAAAGCTCGAGACCGAACGCGAGCGCGTCTTGCCGTTCTACCACTCGACACTGGCGGATGAACAGCAAGCCAATGAGCTCACGGAGAATGTCCGGTTGGCTGTGCAGCTAGGTGAGATTACTGTCTTGATGCATTGACGTCAATGGTTTCATTCTTTGCGTAGTTTTATTTGGTTAATGCTTTACTTTTCTACATTTCGTAGAGCAAATGCAGGAGGAAGAGGACGAGGTGATGGCCGAATTCCAGCCTCAAGGACTTCATAACGGCACGGTCGTATCTGAGTGGGAGTATCTTGATTTGTTCTGGAAACGGTATAACAAAGTCTTGCTGGATGATTTGGCGATACAGCGAGAGAAACAGCGATATGAGCGGGAAAACAAGGAACTGCAAGCAATTTTGAAGCAATATCTCGACGGTGTCTCGGTCAACGACAATGTCATGAACAACTGTAATCCATTGTTGGTCGTCAATGGTCGCCTAAAGCTGCACAATCAGCAGACAAGTGAAGCAGAAGGGACCGGAAAGAAATCCAAACCCGTCATCGATGCCAACCACATGGTCCAGACCAATCGTATTACCAGATAGACAATAGGAGAAAATAACAAGAAGATCACAACCTCCTTTAATATATATCTATTTTACCTGCCCACATTTAGTTTCGACCGTAGCTACCGATGGTCATCCTTAATGGCTGATGTCGCTGCTGCTCCAAAAGCGATTCAGCCTCATGCAGCAGTCGCTTGGCATGTGGGATTTTTTTACGGATTATCCCATGGCCATCGACATACGAAGCTCCGTCAGCGATACGTGTGCTGGTCTCTGTCACGAGCGCTTGCAACCCAAAGTGCAGCGCCTCACATTCGCATGCACTTTCACAAATCAAAATCAACTCAATGACGCCAGCGACAGGAGAACCAACAGACTCATGGTAATGCATCACGACAGCGTGGTTATAAGTGATGGATCGGCGTCTGCCCAGTCCAGTCTTCAGCACCAGTGGTGCCTCGATAAACAGTTTCACAACGTTGACAAATGCCAATGCATGTGCGCGTTTTTTGGAACTCCAGAGCAATTGGGAACCGATGGCGTCGATCTTGAATAGCCGCCATTTCGGGGATTTTCTCCGGGATCGAAGCTTCTGGATCGACACTCCTTTGTGCATCGCCACCAAGAAATGCGCCAATTTGAACGGTGCTTCCTGGATCAACCCGATTTCTTCGAGCGAAAAATACTCCTCCATTTGCTGGATCGTCTTGATAGGTTGCGCTACGGCTGATTCAGCCATCAGCAGCGCGTGTTCCACTCGGAGGATGTGTCTCCGGAACGCACGCTGGATTTTCAAAGCTCCAATTACCCGAATTTGGTACTCCTTCACATTCACATACTTGCGCACGGTTGCCATTCGCTCCGTCAAGTGCGTTGATCGTTCGATAATCATCAGCCGTTTCTCGGTATGAGGGTCTTGTAGTGTCAAGTATGCGCGTCTTTTCCTTGCTTGGACTCGTCCGAGGAACCCGCGAACGAACTTTTGCACCAAAATCGCGAAATCCGTGAGGCTAAACACTTGTGGGCCGTAGATCGACGGCGTCTTTCGCACGATTGGTGGGCCACCACCATAGATTTGCACAAGGAATTGCCATGTGGTGGCATTTACACAGCGGTAGTGTAGTGCCGGCACCAGATTGTCCTTGGGCTGTCGCTGTTGTTGGTCAAAAAGGTGCAAGTTGGTGATTTTTCCCGGTGGAGGATGTCCTGTTTCTCTTTCTTCTTGTGCTTGTGAAGAAATGAATTTCTTCCAGGATTGGAGCCAATCACTACAGATGACATAGTAGAAGCGATTCGAGCGTCCTCCATGTGAGAGATGATCAACACAAAGCGCTTCTTCTTCCGCACGAATGCGACGGTAATCAATCTCAAGAAATCTCATCAGATCCATAGAAAACAAGCCACGAGTCTCCAACAACTTAATCACGCGCATCAAGTACTGTGTCAGTGCCTGGGCACGGTATTGAGGCGTCAACTGGAACTTGTAGAGCCATTTGCGTTCAGGAATCTGAAGAATAACAGCAAACCAAGAATGAGGATAAACAGAAGGATCTTATTTAATCCAACCATGAGCACTTACGACTGGTAGCACGACAAGCTGCTTCTGCAAAACCTCATGAAGTGTCAAGAACTCGCTGTACCTGCGGCGTACGACGTGTTTTCTCAGACAGTAGTGCACATTGAGCACGTAATTCGTATACGGCAGCTGCCACATCTGCTGCGCTTGTTCCATGGATGTAATTGACACGTCGAGCATTGCGCACGCGCGTTCATTTACATCCTCGTCCGTTTGTGGAGCCAAAGGCCGCAGAATTGCGAAAATTTCGTCGGGTCGATGCTCTTTTTGGTTCAATAGCGGCAGGGAATGCAGGAACCGATAGGCCACAGCCAGTTGTTGGAAGTTTTCGTTGGCATTTTGCTGATGCAAGTTGCTCGAGTTTGAGTCAGGATTACCGGTGCTGTTGCTGTCGTCATGGGTTTGCAGCGCGCGTCGCAAGCATTGGATACGAAAACTCGACACGATTTGCTCAGGTGGTGCACCGACAGGCACTTGAAGCACTTCGTAGGCCTGTGCGATGACTTCTTTTGCTTTGCGAGCGGATAATACCGCCATGTTTGGGTATGGGGTCTAGACAGAAAGAATGTAAGGGGCTTCACAGAAACGCGAGCTACTAGGTAAGCCCTACATGGATATGTTTGGTTGAAACAGCTGATGCTCATGGCCGTGACCTTTCGTGGTGTCCCTCTAAACATGAGACTCAATAACTGTAGTACTTGTTTATCAAACCTACCTACTCATAATTGAAAAGAAGCTAATCCAGCCCATGGTCTACCAAGAAAATATCCGTCACGGACTATGAATACACGAGCACGGGGCAGTGCAGCCATAGTTCAAAGCATGGTTATTCGCAAGTGAAAGCACGTATAAAGCACTACTTCCACTGGTTCTGTCATCGACAAGCATGGCTAGACAAATTCTGTAGCATTAACGGGAGGTCGAGTGCGTGATATGGTAGTTAATGCCTTTGCAAGGCACATCAGCATTGTCGACCGACACTCACTGCTGTTTCGAGGTTTAACACTCGAAGATCAGGTGGTGAGTGAGGACAATCTTATTAAGTTAATCTCCCCACACGCACAAGTTATCATGATTGGCGAGGCAGATCGTGAGCAATTCTTGCCGCTGATGGGCATCAAGTGGTTCGTCCGGCTCCCAATGAAGCGCCATGTATAGTTACTTCTCCACGGTTGTCGAGTCACGAAACATTTCTTCTCCAATCGCCTAATGGAAAAAGTCAACTGCACCGCTCATCTGAATATTGTGCTATCGCCATGCGGGCAGCAATCGGACTCACTCTCGTAAAGTTTGCATTGTTTGTACTCTACAGTGCTTTCTTCAAATCCGTTATGAGGCTCCTTGTCCTTTTTCTCGAAAATCGTCTGAGACGAGAAACGATACCCACTACATGTACTTCGAGCTTTTTCCCTCATACCAACTCGCCATCAACAAATTACGTGCCATCCTCCAACTTCGTCAGTAGATTTTCTTCTAAATACAAGCTTTCTTTGGTATAAATAAGAAAATGTTTAAACAACTGCATCAAACAAATCGCCTTCTTCATTGCTGCGCAATTCTACTGGTGGTCCAAACTCCGCCACGTGACCATCTTTGAGCACAAGAATCTTGTCATAATCCAAGATCGTCTCGATACGGTGTGCAATTGTCAGTACAGTTGCTTGTGGGAATTCCGTCCGAATCGATTGCTGGATGAGCGCGTCCATTGCATAGTCCACCGACGCCGTCGCTTCGTCCACACAAAGGATTTTAGTATTACGCAGCAGTGCACGCGCTAAACAAATTAACTGTCGTTCACCGACACTGAAATTTTCACCATTTTCCAGCACTGGCGCCTGCAGACCGTGTGGGAGCGCACTAATTTTTTGATAAAGATGCGATTTGCGTAGCGCGTCCCAGATCCGTACGTCACTTGCCTCTCCCGTGGGGTCGAGATTAAAGCGAAGTGTTGCCGCGAACAGCACCGGATCCTGGGGGATGATGGCCATCCGAGATCGAAGTGTACGCAGCTCCAGATCGGCAATGTTCACGCCGTCAATCATAATCTGACCACTTGTGCATTCCACAATCCGGAAGAGCGCTAGCAATAATGAGCTCTTGCCTGCTCCCGTACGGCCACAAATCCCAACTTTTTCACCGCCAGCGATCTCGAAAGAGAGATTATTCAATACAACGGGGCTCTGTGGACTATATTGAGCCACTACGTTCGTGAACCGAATGACTCCTTCTTCCGGCCACTGTGGACGTGTCTCTAAAACATCTATAGTTGCGTTAGTATGGCCCATTACATCTTCATCATCGTGATACGTTCGTTCTGAAAGTGCCACATGTTCGGTTGGAATGCGGCAGTATTCATCGGTACGTTCGATACTGTTGAGCATATTCTCCATATCAATGTTGTTGCGTACGATCCAATTCAGCATTAACGTCATATTCTGTGAGTAGCTAAGCAATAGTCCAGCCATGGCACTCGAGATCACCAAACGATCCCAACTGACAAACAGCGCCACTGCGAGGGTGATGATGGCGCCCAAAAATTCCAACCGCACACCTAACCAGCGATTGATGAGGTTTAGCAACAAAAAAGCTTTGGTGTTCTCGTTGATCCGCTGCGCTTGGTCGCGTTCACTCGCCTCTACACGTTGGAAAGCACGAATTGTGACCAATCCATTGAGCATTTGTGTGAAGTGAGCGTACACGGGACTCTTAGAGATATTATCCAACCGCTGCAGCTCGCGACAGGATTTGGCGTAGTATTGCTGGTACGACACGTAGCATATAAATACAGGCACAAACAATGCGAGCAGTGATGGAGCAACGGAGGATTGAACTGCGAGCATACTCAACAGAGAGAGTAGCATCGTAATGAACGCTACGACTGAAGTATTGAGCTTTTGATCTAATTTGACAGAAAAAATACTCAATCAAAGGTTCATACAGCTAAAGACATTTGGAGGCAAGTACACAAGAAGAAATGCACATACCAATGGTGTTCATGTCGTTCGAGAACCGATTGAGGATGCGACCAACAGGCGTTGTATCGAAGAAACGCATCGTGCCTTTAATGACATGACGCAAGAGCTTGCGATGAATCACATACGATGCCCTATAACCACCAGTTTACGTAAGGTAACCAGCGTAAGCTAAAGAATAAGTGCACAAATGTCTGTCTTTACCTGAGTCCGGCAAATCGGCAGCACAAGTCCCCACAGAAGCCCAGCACAATGGTGATGATACCCAAATAGGCGTAGACTGAAAGAAATACAATCACATCTGCACCTGTGGGCGCTTCTGTTGTCCATCTCATCAGCCAAAGGTCGGTGGACACCGAAGCAAGCTGTGTACCCACGAGCAGCCAACTTGCACCTAGTACCAGCACGAGTCCACAAGACGACAAGTACGACGAGTACACTTGCCACGATAGCATGCCTTCGATTTTGGTCTCATCTTCTATCAATTTCCCTTTTTGCGACTTCTCCCCTCCGTTTTCCTCATGAGGAGCAGTGCTAATCTGAGGCGAATTACCAGTTGAGTCTGACGAAGCAGACGCTTGATGCACTGTCTTGAGCATTTGCGCGAATTTTCCTTGTGGCTGCTCTGTGATGAGTTCCGCAAACGTGCCCATTTGCACTACGCGCATTTGATCCATCACGATGATCCACTGCGCCGATGGTGCAAACTGCAGCGAGTGTGTACTAAAAATTCGCGTTTTGCCCGCCAGCATTCCTCGTGTCGACTCGTTAAAGCACTGATCAAAAATGCGAGAAGCTACTTGCGCATCGAGCGCTGAGAGCGAATCATCAAATACGTAGAGCTCCTGCTGACGCGTATATATCGCGCGAGCGATCGCCACACGCTGTCGCTGACCACCACTCAGTGTAACGCCATTCTCTCCAATTTCGGTCTGCAATCCCATCGGGAGCTGCTCAACATCCGCCAGTAACTCGCATTTCTCGAGCACTTGATGCAACCGACTGAATTCATACGGAGCACCGAATGTGATATTGTCCTGCAACGTCCCGTTGATCAAATACGGCCGCTGCGCAGCGTACGCAATGTTGGTCGTTGGCATGTGGATCGTACCACATTCAGGCTCCAACTCCCCCATCAACGCCGCCAATAACGTTGACTTCCCACTCCCTACAGCCCCAATAATGAGCGTCAATTGCCCTTTTGGAATTGTGACTGAGACGTTAGTTAGTTGTGAAGATATGTGAGTGGCTGGATCAACAGGTGGAGGCGCTGTCAACACAGCTAGATCAAACAGCTCATTCTTTGTATGAGTAGCCTTTGCGGTGGAAGGCTGATCATTTGTCGTCCATTTGAAAGTTGCGTGACGGATGCCTAAGAATTCTCGGTCTCGAGGTGATAGCGATAGCTTTAACGCCATTGGCCGAGGTTTACGGTTTTCGGTGGCGAGAAAGGTTTCCAACCGAGTCACAGATACTTGCGCTTGGAAGATCAACGAAAACACACGTGGAAGCGACCTGAGTGGCATGCTCAGGATGTTAAAGAGCATGATGGCTGTGAACGCCTTGTCAGCGGTCAGCTGTTCTTTTTGAACCCAGGAATAGACCGCAAACGAAGCCATCGAGATTAACACTGGGCCACCTTGAAGTGCTACTTGACTCATTGCATTCCAGATCACCATCCGCTTCAGAAACCGTAGCTCTTTGTGACGAATCGTCTCGATCTGGCTCAGCATCGGTGGTTCCCAAGCATAGAACTTGACCACACGAATATGTTGCAGGAGTTCGCTGAGTAATTTGAGCCGTTTGTCTGTGTAATCCAAGAGATTTCTGGAGATACTGGCGGCTTTGGATGAGAAGAATGCGCTGATAGGCAACAACACAATCATCACGGCGATACCCGCAAGTGATGCAACCCCAAGATATTGCAGCAATAACACCAAGCCAATGACAAGTTGCAAAGGCGCAGCCCACGAGTAGTGCACTACACAGTAACAAATAGCATAATGATATAATTAATTCAATGCCATTCTACATGGGACAACCAGTTCGAAGCTGCTCATGATAATAAACTTACCCATATAAAAGAGATCGAGGATGCGATTAGCATCGATTGTGGCGAGATTGAGGATTCGACCTGAGCCCAACGCACTTTTTGTCTGCGAAGACAGCATTAGCGCCTTGTGGAAGACAAGCATAGTCAGTGCAGACCGTGCACGGATGGCTTCACGAATCACCAGGTGATGATGCTAACCACACACCAAGCAAGACATGAGTTAAAGTATTTTGCATAGGCTAGCTCCACTATTAGTGAATTGCTGGGTACTCACTTGATGCAAACAGAGTGTCTGAAAAGTCGTGGAGAGAAAGAGTGCACAGCTGATGAAGTAGCCATAGTAGCGCTTAGAGAACCACGCCGACGCTGGATCCTCCACGTACTTGATCAGTGCTAAATATTCAGTCGAAAGTATGTTAATTTTTTCAAGCAGAGAACGCGTAGAATTGCAAAGAAAAGCAAGGTATTTACCTACCATTGACGCAAATTGGTCCAACAAACCCCAGCATATCCCCAGTGAGCTTCCAGACACCAGCGAGGTACATATTAAAGCCAAAGGCCTGTAGACACAATCAATTTTATCAGAATCCAATTCATCTGATTATATTAGTCAGCAGTCCCTTCAATAACGAAGGATAGGCAACAGGTCCACAAAAACACGGGACCATATAACATTTTTTTTAACTAAGCAAAGATTACGGTCATTAAGCTAACGTACCTTGCGGATCGCTAGCCATAATTGTATGGATTCGGATAGCTGATCTGCCTCTGCCGCCTGGCGCAATTCCTTCGCCACATGCAGCGCCTCATCAGCAGATTCCAAACCCCAGAGGTCCTCCGTATCTAATGGCTTCGCCACACCTCGTTGTAGGATGGCACCAACCCAGCTACAAGATACATACGCCAGTCAGTCAAGTCATTAAATATCCACACACACTTCAACAACCACACGCTTCACATCCGCAATCATCCACAGATAGAAATTGCATCCGCAATCGCCCGCAATCATCCACACATGGGAGTTGCACATCCACACTTAATAAATATCCGGTTCTGATATGGAATAAGAAAAACAAGGAAGAACAGCCATGCAGGAAAAACGGAACAAGTGACGTATGTCACCAACTTCACGTTTCCCATCGCTTGCTCCATCCCATCCACGCCATGCAAATCCACAGACGCAACAAGCAACCATCACGTTACCTGAAGGTGATCTTGGAGAGGAGATTGGCCGTCACGCCAGGAGACTCCTCCTCTATGTGTGTCTTCGTCTGTCGTGCGGACGTCGCATGCAGCAGTAATGGTGTCGTTTCTCGGTTGAGCATCGCGATCAGATGCCTGCGATTCGACCACGCACTTGCGCTGGGCGTTTCCACCTTTTGGCTTGGTGTAACAGGCCACTTCGCTTTTCACTTCGCCCGTGTGGAAAAGAACTTTTAGCTGATTTTTCGTAAACGGGACAGATTGTGATGTGGCCTACCCAGTGGGACGAGAGGTTTGAGACACATCATTATTTTCGGAATAATTCCGGTCCCGTAAGTGATTTCTATGTTCGGGACATGGATTTTGTTACTTCAGGAACAACATCTGAAGAGGCGTTGATGCTGTTGTTGAAGTGGATGTCAAAAGAGGCAGAAATGGAGAAAAGACTCTAAGGAGCAGCACATCTTTCATGATTATCCATGTTTCACCAAAACGAAACAGTTTTTATTAACCGGCTATCATACTACGACCTCTTAAAAAAAAGCGTTTTTCATAATCTTTACCCACTACTCTTGAATAGGCAGCCACTCTAGCTTGGTGGATAAGCAAAAGAAACCATTGGAATACTGACAGTGTGCTTCTTTGTCACACCATCCGTCACTACAGTTACAGTAAAAGGAAAAGAACGATAACGAACAATTACTCATTCATTGATTGATTGATTGGTAAAGTGTATATGAATGGAAAGAAAAAAAGTGAGGCAGTCATTCTCTTTCTATATATGTACGATGTGCAGACGCTCACAACATCACGTAAGCCACGCAATGTACTTAGTGACTTCACTCTTGATGTCTAGCGTAGCGTGAGGAGCGCATGATTAGATGAATCCAGGTGCTATTAATGTTCCATCTTTTAACAAGCCTACACATCAAGCGTCAAATTTACTGTATATTTATCTAATTGAATCATCTGATCAACATATCCATACCAAACGTAGCATATCTGATCACTGGCGCCACACGTAGAACTTATTCGAACAAAGTGCATACGAGTGCACGTCATCAGCGACAGGTTTACTCATTTCAAAAGTATGTACGCTGGAATAAATCGCGGACTATAAAAACCAACAAAACTTATCATTCAACTCCTTCCCCATCAAACAAAGCTGGCTTATCATTCATTTCTTTCCTCTTATTCGCATTTAGTTTTTGTGTCTATAATAATGAATACAGCGTGTCAAATTCTTCTCGCACATGGTTCCCTACAAACTTGTATTTGTGTGACATGCCGCGTACATGAAGATTCATATCTGTGCAGTGCAATTCTTCCTCTCTATCACCAGCACTTTCAGGATTAGCGTTCGGTTGTGATCTTTTGTATCGTAATCGTAATGTAGTGTCACGCTGTCTGCAAGCATTTGATGTTGTCCAATGCTGAGGATACACATGCAAGATGTAGTATGGTGGCGTAGTGGGCCAGACAGTTGGACCAACTGTGTGTGATACATTAGATGCCGCCAATGAACAAGCATGTCCGACAGAAGGGCGGAAAGAGGTGCTGGTTGCTGAAAGAAGATTAGGATTCATGAAAAATACAACATAAGCTTGAAAAAAAATACGTCTAAGAACCATCTCCCATGTTCTTCGCCTCTCACCGAACATATGCCGGACTCAATAGAAGCGCCACGCCATCACTATCTGCCACATTACATACTCCTCCCCGCTTTCCCATCCGCGATCAGGTCGGAATTCCATGGAAATGCCAGGGACAGGCACTACATCGCATCAGTATCTCTGGCTGGAATGAAGCAGCCTGAATCCGCGGATTATGCCTTTAAAGTGTCTCGTTTTCTCTCCTTTGGTTTCAGTTCTGTGAAACTGAGATGACGCCCCATAAAGCGATCTCAATTATTGGTCCAATTCCGGCGTGCGCTACTATGGTCGTACACAAGTAATCTGCCGCAATCTTTTACGCCATGTTCGCTGGAATCCTAGGTCTGAGTGTGTTTCTGTCTTTGTAGGAAGAAAGATCAATAATGCAACGCAATACAGATGGCCTCTGGCGTCATTAGCACCCACGATAAGAAACCAGTCTTATGCAAGTGAGCCATCTGCCGTCACTAGTACATCAACTGTTGCTTGAATTCAAAAGCGAGAGAGAGAGAGAAGAAGAAAATGAATGTGAGCAGCGTGGTCTGCCTTCTAGAAAAATATAAAAGATCAAAAAAGATCCATGCATGAACACACATACGCTTTTTTTTTCTGGCGCCAAAAAAACAAATCCTATTTTTTCATGTTGTTTTTTTTCTTGACGAGGATACGTCAGAACCAGTTGAAGCAAGCCGCACACGATAGTCGGCAAGTTGTTCTCTCATCCCACCTCCTCTTACACGCATTCCTTTCTTCTTCACTTCTCTCTGCCCACACAAAAGTGCCTCACTCGCCGTTGTCCTCTCTTTCGATGGCGTCAGTACCTGGCGCCATTGGTGCTTACAGTACATAATATGGAATGTTAACGATTATACAGAGAGTGTTTTCCCCATCATACCCAAACCAAGTCAATCATTGCGGCTAGGGGAACACGACAGCACCCAGCAGCCGTAATTTTACCCGTCGACCACCGTAATTTATATGCGTCAGTGTGGTATTTTATCCCAGGCAGCATAAATATGAGTTCGAGAATCAGGTCGCAGGTGCGTAGTGTGGCGTTTTAGACACAAATGCCCGAAAGACTTGCACATTCCCTCATATATAGTCACTTCAAGTGATTTTGGTTGACGAGGTGTGAAGAAGGGGAGGGAGAAGTCTTTTTTCTACTGTCGTAAGCCATAGACTAGCCGTGTGTAGAAAAGTACCGATTACACTAACGAACGTGCGTGCTGACTGATGGAAAGAAAAATAAAAAACCAAGCCAAACGAAAATAAAAAACTGCCTGTCCATTTACGAATATTCACGAAAGCACCGTCTACGCGATCGTTGGGAAACCAAGTGAAGGTTCGTGCGCGCCGCGTCCGTCTGCCGCAGCTCGCTCGCCCTTGCCCTTCGATCGTCCGGCCTCTTCCGCATCATTCTTCCTTTCGAGGCCTTTGCGCTCCTATTTGAACGCGTAGCGAGCGCCGTGTTGCTCCATTTGGCCCCCACATTGACCACGATCGCGCTCGCCCCTTCCTCGTTCCCGGCGCTCAGCACAACGACAGCTCATCTGCGGCGCGTGTGGGACAGCGTCCTGCTGCTCTGGCAACTCGTCGTGGAGCGCCCATTTCTCCAGTTGCGCGGTTGTGTGGGTATGCGAGAGATCGAGCCGAAAGCCCCCGTTGTGCGCGGCTCCTTTCACACTAGTGTTATGGACAGCGGGATCACCGTATTACAGGAATCAACTGCATCATCGACATCGACCTCCCCAATTGAGATAAAATCTACTTCTTCTACACGATCCACGCCAACAGCATCTCCCAGTATTGTAAAGCCAACGAAGACAGTGTTCCCGGATGGTGGAGACGACCAACCAGATAAAACAGCACGCAAGTCGACAGGTTCTTTCACAATGCAGCAACAGGAGGCGCTAGATCAGCGGAGACGCACGTTTTCCTCGGTAACAGCAGACGGCCGTGCATTAATGCGGCGGCGGAGTTGCGACTTCACAGATTTTGCTAGTTTGTCGGCGCCCCAGGCGCTTTCCAGTCAAAACCATTTTCATCACAAATCAAGTCACAGTAATCACATGCGCGTGTACGGGAAAACTAGTGACGATGGGAAGCAGATTAGTGCGTGTCATGAAGAAGGGCAAGCGTTTGTTGATGTGATGAAGCCGTCCAAGCATACAGTGTGGACGCGAGGGAACCCGGTATCTATAGAGTGGAAGGTATTGGATTCGAAAGTGGAGTATATTTGTATCGAATTGATGGAAGAAGGGTCTAGTGCGACTACGACTATCGCCAAGACAGCGGCCAACAACGGGTTTTACTCATACGGCAAGGTGCCATGGGGCATGGCGTGTGGTGACAAGTACTTCCTGTGCATTTCGTCTTGCGAAGACTCGTCACGTTTTATGACAACCAATTTCTTCCAGATTGGGACAGCCCCATGATGTTGATTATTAGCGATGTGCCTGGTCCAAATTGTGAACAAGCCAGCAGCAGCGGTGTTAATTTATTTATGATGTGTATTCTTGTGGGAGAAAGAGCGACGTAGAGAGAGAGTGAGTGAAGAGCTGTTAGTAAATGTTGTACGATGTGGGCTGAAGCAAAAAATGCAGATGTACATGTATAGTGAGTCAAATGAAAATGAGGCAGCACCGTCAGGAGCGTCACTGGAGTGGGAGCAGGAACGTGACGAGGCGGTGAAGTTTAAGAGCTTAAACGAATTCAAGTGAAGAACACTCAAGTTGACTAGAATCATTCGGGTTTGTGATCATATATGGTGCGGCAGGGAGAGTAACAAGCGACCAAGATATTTTGCTGTACCAGTCTACTAGCGATTCATTCAATTCTAGTCATATGACGAAGAAGTGGTGATGAGTATAGTGAATAGAAGGAAATCCAGAAGAAGGAGAAGATGGAAGTGGTGGCTGCTGGGTTGGAGAAGTTGAAGAAGGAAGGCGAACGAAACTGGCCCGCAGGTCGAAATTGTATCTATGGACTTTGGAAGGCAAAGGAACCCACTTATGAATAGTTGAACACATAAAATGGCGTGATAGATTACAATGTTAACAAAACACTGTGATTGCAAAATGAATGTCCCATCATTTATTTCGCCGGCCGACCGTGAAAAATAGGGTTACTGTACATTCGTCTTGACTCATTAGAAAGAATACAAGAGAGCAAGAACGGGGCAGCTCTAGTCATCATCATCACTGCTATGCTGAGAATCCACTCTATCGTACACAACAATTTCAATTAGTGTGAATATCTAATTGTTAAATGGGTTTTTGGATTTTATAGTAAAAAAAAACACCCAAATTTTTGCGGCGCCACCAAAAAACGATACAATATGTTAGCGCAGAAAATGTGCACTTTCCCGCCCTGCACCCTCTAATCTCGCAATTTAAACGGAGTGGGTGAGATAGATCACACACACGCTACGGAAGTGGTTACCTACCCTCTTCATGGCCGCGCGGACTGTGGACGACGACCACACCCCGGAGCTGCGGGCCCGCGCTGTGGACATCGTCGCGGTGTTAAAGACTGTGGGCGTGAAACTCGTATGTGTGGATTTTGACGCCACATTCGTCCGCATCCACACCGGCGGGACATGGACGCAATCGTCAGAAGTGCTATGTTCATATGTGCGTACGATTTTTCTCTTGCTGCTGCCGATGCTCTGCCATGCCGACATCAATGTCGCGATCGTGACGTTTAGTCCTCAAGTGCAGCTCATTCGACAGGTCCTGAATGGCTGCTTCGAGGAAGAGATCGCCTCCAAGATTATTGTGAGGGGTGATGACCCATCCTGGACATTGGTGCATGCTGATACAGTGGCTTTCATGCCGCTCTGGCAGACAAATGGCCGCCATTTGGATCGTAAATACAAATTGCCGTTTATGATCTCATCTGCATTAGAAGTGGAGAAAGAGCGAGGATACATGATTCGCAACAAAGACACCATGCTAATTGACGATGACGCCATGAATGTTCGAGTTGCCAATGATAGCGGTGTGAATGGTGTGTATTTTGATCCCGATGCGACCGATCTTACCATGTTTTGCAAGCAGATTCAGCGATTGAAAACACTGATATCATCGTCTCCACCGCCTCCGTCTCCAGCAGCTACGAGTACTAGTGGGATGACATTAAGGACACCATGCAAACCGCCAGCAGAACCATTAGTCCGATTGCTGACGACCCCAGATAGCAAGTTTATTCGACGAGTAAGTGACAATGGTGGACGACGTGTGAACCGAGGAAGTAACGGTTCGAGGACGAGCAAGTTTAGTCTTTGTACCCCTTCACCAGTATTGAAACTTAAATGCACCGTTGAAATGGGGCGCCCGAGGCCGAAGCGTGCTACAAAGTTACTGCGCACGTATTCCAAGGTCGAAGATGATCTGCAGAATCAATTGCCATTGTTTCAAGGTCAAGCGACCTTAGCAATCCCATTAGAGCATTGTCCCAGCACAACAGCAACCACACCCACAAAGCAGCCACCGTCGACACAGGTGAATGATGGATAACGATGACTGATGTATCCCTGAAGAATATGGTGAAGCAAATCTCAGCTGCGTGATTGGGTGTGTTTTGGCATAAACTTATGACATTCAATTTGCAGGATGTCAAAGCTAGAAAGTTGTTATTTGAAGATACGCGTGTACGGAGGCGTGAGAGTAGCGTCAGATATCTGCTTGTGCATAGATAATTATTAACCTCAACATCAAGAGATCATGTGAGATAGCAATAGATACCGGTATCTCAGGGAGGAGTTCCTGTTTTGTTGTTTGGGTCCGACCTGACTAGCAAAAACTAATTAAGACTAGACAATCACAGAGTAGCCATCTCCGACATCTGGACTCATGAGTCCAGACGAGTAGATGCTCATTCTTGAGAAAGATGTTTCTAGTATTGGTATCTTTGTCAAGGAGAAACTTGCAGTGAGGACACTCAAAGACTTTCTGGTTCTTCATCGCGTGATTGATTCTCTCACACTGAGAATAACTATAGTCTTCTTCACATTCGTATGTGTGACGTTTGTTTTCCTTTCGTACCGATACCACCACGCTACGCTTTCTGGACAATCGCTTTGACTTAGTCATTAGCTGAATCTTCTCGAGGATGCATTATCATCGCCTCGCATCCATTCTTAAAAAGAAGAATGATACTGAAAAGAGCTCATTGCGGAGAATTCGAAACAAGTCTCTACTTCTATTGCTAGGGATTGTTTCGCATCAAAAGGCACGTGAAGTATATCCTATAGGTGGGAGAAATGACAGATAGAGGTTAAGTTGAGAAGACCGTCTCAGTTGATGTAACAAGCATCAGTTCACGGGTTTAGCAAGAAACCCGTCCATCAAACCCATCTACACTCACTGATTAGGTAACCAGGTGGGTTTATTGGACTTCTTGACACATCCACAAAACGTTTCTTGGCCTTGTGTTTGCGCCACAGTATCCAATATGACTGACGTGCGTCATCGCCGACCTGCTCAGCGGAGCGCAGATCTCCATGTAGATGACCCTGTGGATGAGGATAAGAAGCAAAACCTGTCGCCTTCGAGACGCCGTCGGTCAGGATTCCATCATACAAGCATCCCACACACGGCAGTCGTATTGGCTAGCGTGGTTGTGTTCTACAGCGCAGTACTAGGCTTTGTGACGTACGCGTCTTCGTGGCTACCAGAACCGCTTCCTCTCGATGCACCACAGACTTCGTTCTCGGAAGCTAGAACACGTGTGGTGTTGGAAGAGATCATGAGCTTTGGCTCCCGTATCGTTGGAACCCACGCTAATGAGGTCTTGACTCCAACATATCTCATTCAACAGGTACACCACACCTGCAGACAATTGCCTATTCCTTGTGCTATAAGTTTATATTGAAAGGTGAGTTTAATCGTCCATATCATTGCTATAGATTGAGGCTATTCAAGCCATGGCAGGTGATGACGTGACAGTGGAGATGGATGTGCAACGACCCTCAGGTACATTAAAACTCATGCAAACATGTGCACAAGTCCAAAATCTTTTTTTTGGCTAACCCGTCAATCTGCATGCTGTGTGTATTATCCATATACGCAACCTCATCTACACTGCACAGGTGCATTTGGACTGGACTTCTTGGCGCAATTTCAAAATATTTACGCCAATGTTACCAATATTCTGGTTCGAGTCACCCCAGCCAATCCCTCAGCCGAGGTACTCAACAATTCCTTGCTACTTTCCTCACACTATGATGCAGCGATCGGTGGTGCAGCTGCTTCCGATGATGGTGTCAGTATCGCCATTATGATGGAATTGCTGCGCCTCTATGTAGTCTCCCCTCCAAAGTACGCTTCTTTAGTGTTTAACTTTAACGGAGCTGAAGAAACAGTACTCCAAGCCGCTCATGGTTTTATCACGCAGCATCCATGGACTGAGACCATCCGTGCGTTCATCAACATGGAAGCAGCCGGTGCTGGCGGTCGAGAGCTGCTCTTCCAGACAGGTAGTGATGAATTGGCGTTGGCGTATGCCCAAGGTGCCAAATACCCACACGCGAGCATCATCGCCCAAGAACTTTTTCAGTCCGGCGTGATCCCCGCTGACACGGACTACCGGATCTACCGTGACTTTGGCTATGTAGCAGGGATGGACTTTGCCTACATCAACAATGGCTACGTCTACCACACGCACTTGGACGATATTTCACGCATCCAACAAGGAGCAATCCAAAGATTTGGCGAGAATGTTGCTGGTGTGATCAATCAACTTGCGAACCAGCCTGGTCGACTGGAGAAAGTCGCGGCTACTCCTGAGAGCTCCAACACGCTTTTCTTCGATGTGGCGGGGTACATGATGGTCACGATGGGCAAGAAACTAACGTTTTTACTTTGTGGTGGTGTGCTGGTGTTGACTTCACTCTATTTGCTGTTGGTGTCTCCAATCACGTTCACCGAGCGCGTGCAAGCTGTGAAACTCACACTCAAATGCTTAGCCACCGGGCTTGCAGCGACGTTGGCTGTCGGTATTCTGATGACGATCTTCACTCCACTTTCGTGGTACTCGCAGCCACTATGGGCAGCGGCACTCTTCCTTCCACCTGTAATCGCTGGGATGCTGCATCAGTTGATCAAATTTGTGGAGAAACAGCAGGCGATTTCATGGACAAGTGAAGACGCGTGGCACATTGAAGAGAGTCTGTTTGAGGCTGTGCTGCTCGGGTGGGTGAGTGCACTTGTGGTTCTGCTCTGGTTGGGCAAGATTTCTTCCTATTCGATGGCGATCTGGGTGTTCTTCCCGCTCGTTGGACAGGGACTCTGTCAGTTATTACAGAAACTGCGTTTGCTTTCCCCTGGAGTGTATCTTTGGATCTCTCTGTGTGCACTGGTACTACCGGTGCTGCACAGTTCATTCAGCCTCGCGATTGCATTTATTTTCTTTTTGCCACTCATGGGACGCAGTGGGCCACAAGTTCCTCCAGACTTGGTTGCCTCAGCTCTCTTTTGCATGAGTTTTGTGGTAAGTCCCTCCCTGTCTATCTATGTACATCCATATCATCACAACGAATATGAGTGATTTGTTTTTGTACCTTGTCCATTTCAGATGCTCGTATCGTTCGCTGGTCGATTCTTCTGCTTCTTCCCAGTACCAAAGCTACGAGTTCTCCGCAACGCGCTAATCGCCATCACCGGCCTCGTCATCGTCTTTGCGTCGTTAAGGTATTATTTGTCATTTGTTGATTAATTGTGAGCATTGCGGCTGGATTGATGTTTATGCGTCTAGAAATCCGTACTCGGATGTCTGCCCGAAGCGTATGATGGTCCAACACGTGCATCGCGAGTTGCAACTCCCCAGTGGTGAGATTGTGACCGACTCAGGGCTATGGCTAAACGCGCTCGATTTTCGGGGACCGTCTCCGCTCCTGCCGTTCCTCGCCAAGACGCAGTGGAAGAATCTTCCTATCCAGATCGCTCCCGTATCGCTACATGAGAACGCGGGCATCTACGGCGACATGCCGTTTGCTCTGCCTGTGAAGCACCTCCTGCCCACGATAAAGTCATGGTACCTCCCGGCAGCTGCACCGGCGCTTCCAAATGGTGTGGACATGCCAAAGTAAGTTAGCTCTGTTTAGAGTTGTGGTCCTGCCCTCAACATCTGTTTCATTCAAAAATTGACCACTATCGGATATGTGTATATGATATCATTTCAGATTGGAGATAATATCGTCGAAATACTCGGCCGAGACGAACCGCCGGACTGTTCATTTGCATTTCACGGGACCATCACATTTAAATATCTTTATCGATGCAACGACAACCAAGTTAGTATCATGGTAGGTGACCCCGCCCATCCAGACATCAAGTGAAACCCACTTATAATTCCTTGTCATGATCCACTGGGATGCAGGTCCATCGGTAACGGCATCAATGGTCCAGTCCCGGCCTCGAACGACACCTACATTCTTCAATTTGCTAGTGGGACACCACCATCGAATTACCATTTCTGGATCGAAGCGGAGTCAGACAAGCCCATCGACATGGTGATCGTTGGTCATTATCTCCAAGTTGTGACACCAGAAATGCAAGAGTTTATTGAGGTGCTGCCAACGTGGACGACCATCATGAAAGCAGTGTCCACATGGAGGAAAATGCAAATTTAAGAAATAGACGGAGCCTCAAGTGATCCCAAAGGGTGTAATGCCAACCAATTTTGACCCTAGAGGGTGACTCTATGGAAACATGTGCATTCAATAGAGAACACCTGCGACTTTGGATCCGTCCCCGTTCTCGTTTATCTTGATCAGTTGAGCTTATTGAGGAACTAAATACACACCACCATTACCGTTAATCCTGATGTTCTAGAAATGCTCACCATCCATTAGCGTGAACCAACAGCACCAGCATCAGTCGTTCGCTTCACTGTTACCCGCTTTTTCTATGAATTTTAACACATAGTGCAGAGAGCAGGGTCGTCGATCGATCTTCTGCTCATGGAAGTCAATAATTGCTCGGATGTGCCATTGCCACAGCCACCATAATTATCGCTAGCCAGTACTACTGATGACATGGAGCTTTGCAATGTTTTATATTTTACAGAATTACACACATGGAAAATGTTTAACCTTTATTCCCCACATCATTTGTACAACGAGTTGTACAAATGATGTGGGGAATAAAGATTGCCTTGAGAGTAGATTTTAGGATTCACTGGATGGAGTGACTCCTTGGTGGCTGTTGCTGCGTGCGCAGTCATTTTGAAAGGCCATGTTGACGATCAATCGCGTTTCCAGAAAAATGAAATTATACACCTTGGGTGGGGAAAAAAGGTTGATATATGGAGTTAGAAAAATCAACTCTTGAATGAATCGTTTCGGGCTTCTCAATAGCGAAGCGTATTGAATTGAAGTATTTATCACCTCACGTCCATCTATTGAGTGTTGCTTCAACAAAGAAATTGGCGGTAAGGATCTTTATAATGTGCGACACTGCAAAAATAGTGAATGTCATCGCACATTGTGGGACCGTGACATCAACGCTGCAATCAACATTTTGAGACTATTCATCGACCAAGTGAAGAAAAAGAGGAGACTCGAGGCGTTCACGAGGAAAAAGAATGAATTAATACTCGAAATCAAAAACTGAGGTGATATAAGTCCTCACTGCTATGATTCCGGAAACGGATGAGTGTAGCCTTTATTCCCCACGTGTTCTGTACCACGCGTGGTACAGAACACGTGGGGAATAAAGGCTAATGTGCGCTGATCGGTGATAGTCAAATACACTTTCTCTAGTCGTCGTCCCGTCGTTTCCACAGATCTCAAATCGACAGGGTCTTGAAGATAGTTGGGTTTAGTTCTTGTGTTTCTCTGCCGTGTCGATTGTAGATAGACCTACGTTCCACCGAGAAGACGGCGATGGTGCACGACATTATTTAACGACAGTAATATCAATTCAATAAGCACGTTTGTTTGAAAAAAGTCTAGGATATTTTGAGGGATTTGAGTGTAACATGAGTCTACCAAGCACTTAGAGCCGATTCCGACATTCACTTTCACACACAATTTCAGTCAACTGATACGCTCACATAGCTCCTCAATGATAACGCTACGTGAGTGCGGGAAACACGGTATTTCGAATCAAATTTCGAAGTGACCACGCACTCAAGTTGTCTCCATCTTCATCTCCATCAATTCGCCAGCTCCAGAACGTCCAGCCACCGGACGCATGTGCCTGCAGTACCTGCATCTGCTTCTTTCCAAACGCTGCCAGTTTCTTCTTCTCTTGAAACAAATTACCAGGCGTCGCAAAGCTAAACTCACCAATAAACATCTTCTTGTCACTCTTGCGCTGCCAGTCCTCAAGATCTCGTTGGAAATTGTCCATCGCCGTCGTGAGCAACTCCTGCTCGCTATAATTCTCAAACCCCCAGACAAAGTACCGATGCCACTCGACCCAGACGTTCGTCGCTCCAGGCAACACATCCGTCATAAACTGTGGTGATTGTTGTGTCAACAACGGCGCAATCGTCAAGATGCAGTCGTTCTGCCCTTCCACGCGAATCCGCTGGTAGGCGTCTTGGTAGTACTGATAGAGCGCCGTCGTAGTAGTCGACCCACTGGGTTCATTCAGCAATCCAATCCCCAGGAACGCGTCCTCATATTTATACCGATCGGCTAGGAAAGCGACTGCATCCAGAGTGGAAGCAATGTTCTCTGGATACTCTGCCCACAGTGCGGAGCCTTGTACTTCTGGGGACGAATGCTCCGCTCCATTCTGCGAACCCTTCGCACCATGCATGCTGATCAAGACAGCAACATTGTAAACCTTTGCCCACTCTTTTATGAGGGTATCGAGGTAATCGAGACTGTGTGGCGCATAGGTCGCGTATTGTTGCTTGCCGCTCGGGTCGTGATTGTCAAAACCTGTGACCCAATAACCTACGGGCACACGGACTGTGTTGAGTCCCGCTTGAGATATTGCGGCGATATCATGTTCGGTGATGAACGTTTCGCGATGATGTTTAACACGTTGTAGCATCACCTCACGACTGGCATTCGTGTGAGTCATGGCAAGTTGTTCGCCACTGTTAGCTTCAGCTTCGGACATGTCGAGCCACATATCACTCGCCTTGCTCATCCAATGCTCCGTGATCAGCCAGGCGCCGAGATTCACACCTTGTGGCTGCACTCGACCCGCTCGAATCTTCTGCTGGATGTGTTCAGCAAATGATTCCTCAACCAATAACAGCAAATTAAAACAGAGTAGACGAGTCCAAAGCATGTTGCCAGGTCTTCGAGATTGGTCGACACTTGCGTCGAATGGTGCGATTTACAAACTGACATCAGCCATCCTATCCATCAGCATCCATCCTGGCCACTTCTACGAGGTCAGTCATTCAGTCACGCGTATGACCATCAATGCTGATTTGACAGACGTATTTGAAATGAAGTGACACATGTGCAAACCCCGTAATCAGAAAGCGGTGGTGTACCAAACACACCTCAGGCTACAATAAAACCAAACACGTGCGTTGTTTCAAAATTTATTGCCATCCTCCTCGTCTTTATATCATACTACAACGATCGCTCTCCTTTTCGCTTTAGCCACTTAGTCAATCTCCAACACCGTGCGTATCTCTTGTGGCGTGTGCTGCAGCACCACACATTTCCGATCGTCACCCGTTCGCGGACCATTCGTCTGATATCCGTACTTAGTGTCGTGTACGAACTCATAGACAAACGAATACGTCGCTGAGAGCGTCGTGGCGGTCAAAAGACGCGCTTGTTCACGTAGCACAGGCTGTTCAATGTGATCAAATTGTGGGAACACAATGGCCATGAGCGATGAGCTGAAAACGTCCATCGTGTAGGAAATAGTGGCACCGTCTAAGCCGTTCGTCTGTGAGGCCAATTCTGGTGTCGAAGCCGTTTTATCATCAGTCTGATAAGGCAAAGGGCATTACATAGCATATTAGTCCATGTTTTCATACAAACAGTTTTATATACCTTGGCGCACCTGGAACGCCTGGATATTTCGTAGCAGTGCCGATACACCACATCGATCCATCACTACTTTCGCCTGTAATTCACTAAGATCGCGCAGCCAATGCTCAACGTCTTTTCCAATGGCGTGATACCATTTTGCTGCCTCCGGAAATTTTGCTAGCGAAACTTGAATGCACGTCATGTTGTTAACTTGAAATACCAGTGCATCCGCTGGGGTGAGGCTGCTTATGCTTCGTCGGCACATGATCGCCACTGCAGGTAAAATTCCCTCAAAGAGTGGCGTCAAATCGGCTTCTTTCTCTTCCTCCGGTAGCAGTGAGCTTTGAAAGACTTCCAATAGCGCCATCAATCGGTGTGATACTTCCATCGTTGCATGCGTCGCCGCGAGATTTGTCGAATAATCCTGCGCAGATTGCGCAACAGCTTCAACCAACGTTCGGAATTGCTGTTTGAATGCCTTGTTCGACGCATCACGGCAATGCTGTAATGCCAATGATACACCGGAATCCGCTACTAAACTCTCGAATTTGTGGTGGTAGAACGCTAAAAGATGCACGAGCTTGTATGCGATGACGATGCCGTGTTGAGCCGTCAATGTCTGCTCGATCCGAACTTGCAGTGGCCGAGCCACACCGTCAAATGCTTTTCCAACCATTGAGATCGTCTTATCCTTTGCACTCTCTTCTGTCGCGCCTGGTAGAGTGTCTGAAGTATCGGTGGATTTATCAGGAGTTAATAGCTGTTGATCACTAGCGGAAACATAATCCGAGTCACCATCAAAGAGAACGCGGAAGAATTCGTGCTCAGTGGCGATGGCCTGATGCACCCATGCTAGCATATCCCCGCAATACCGCACGGGGTCATGCGCGTGCATTTCAATCGGGCGCGGGATGCCATTTGGTCCGCCACGTGTCAGCGCAATGATGAATCTCCGTACGATTAATGACCGACGAGACGCCGTGATGCATTCCTTGCAATAACTTAAAGAGTACACAACCACCATTATCAGCATAAGGTATGAAGATGGAAACATAGGAGATTTACTCACTTGTAAAACTCGATGCGATCTCGAAGGAGTGCGATCGCCCGATGCAGTTCATGTGTCGGCTCACCATCAACGTCGGCGCATTTCTTGGACGTCCATTGGTACAGCCTTTCAAAGCCCACCTCCTGGTATTTGCCGACAGTATCAAGGAGTTCCAATGCACAATTCACTTCACCTGCTGCTACCAGGGCGCGACAATCGGCTTTTATCGTCTGAATACGCTCCATAATCGCAACGAACGGTTGCAAGTTGTCGTCTTGGAGGTTGGTGTGATAAAGTGCCTGGATCTCCTCCTCACTCAGCTGGTACTGTGCCAGGAAGCTCTTGACAGTCGATAGTTCCTGCTGTACATGCGTTCTATACACGTGACAACATTAACATGATTTAATCTCATGCAAAAAAAGAGGCGGATAAACTTACTGTTTGCTGGCCAATTCAGCAGCTTCCGCTTGTGCCTGTTGCGTTTCGCGCTTGGTTGTTTCCAGGAACGACTGAATCTGCGCGCATTTCATGTCGAGCGTGTCAACGTGCGTCTTTAATGTTACGATACGCGTGAGTGTGTCCCCCAGTCCGTCTAATACAGACTGGGCCAATGCTAGTTGCTTCTCCTCTAATGAACTGCGCAAGTTCTTGCGCAGATCTGCAAGTGAAGCGCTACTATCCATCGTCACAATTGCTGTCGGCGTTGCTGCTGCAGTGGCGTCCTTTCCGCTCTCCTTGCTGGTTATGAGCGTGCTCAGCAATGCCTTAGTGGCTTCAACTTCAGTGCGAGACGCCAGCAGCTTCTGCACACGCGCCTGGAGCGCGTGAGGCGCTGGCAATGCTGTCGACGACGTCGCCATTTCCCCTGATCTGCGTTTATTCTATGTTGAGTTGAATTGACGCAAATCTATCTAAAGGAATATTGTATGATTTTGATACGACAATATTCCATTACACAGTTTTATGTTCTTTGTTAAATTCGATTATCAAGTTAAAGAAAATTGCTCATCTGAGTATCTTCTGGAAGGAGGATCATTCCAAAGCTAGCGACGCTAATGGAGATGGAGACTGTGTTGGAGGTCACAGCGGACGGATCATTCGATACTGATGTGGTGTCAGCAGTTCCAGAGACAAAAAAAGAAGTAGCAGGTCTGTGAGTGCAACATGGAGCATATTGGAACACATTTATGGTGCAAGATGGAAATGATGCTGTTGCTTTGTTAGAACGACTACGAGAAGCAGGCAACACGGCATTTCAAAATAAAGATTTTGCCAGCGCGTGTTCGAAATATACAGAAGCGATTCAGCAAGACACAAGCAACCACGTATGATCAGTGAAAATGAAGAGCAACTTAGGCTTACTTGTCATTGTACTCATACTGTATGTGTGTGCTGACCCATGCATTATCTGTCATGATTATTCATTGTAGCTGTTGTATGGCAATCGATCGGCGGCGTATGCGCAGCTCAAAGACTTTACAAATGCGCTGGTAGATGCAGAACGCGCTACTGCATTAGCGCCTCAATGGACCAAGGTCGGCGCACAGCTCTATCTATTGTTGGACAATCCACATCTTATTTCTGACTGATAGAATTCGTTTGCTTAACAGGGTTATCTTCGGAAAGCGATGGCATGTGAAGGACTGAAACGTTATCAGGACGCTATTGACGCCTACAGTAAACTCTTGACACTGGAAGCTGATGGATCAACAAGTACAGAAGCAGTAAAGGCACGCACGAAAATCCAATCGTTACGTGCCAAACTGAAAGCTTCTACTTCTGGGTCAGCAACATCGGCAGTACGCACGGGTTTCCTGGATGACAAGAAAAAGAATGCAATGCGCAAAGCGCTGTACGAGGAAAAAGACGATGTCGTCAAGATTGTTGAGGAGAAAGACGGTTCGAAACGCATAGAAACTTCGAAAGAGCGGACGTGGCGCGTGATGTTGCGACGCCTGCTTGATGGCTGCAATCGTAGCGGTGTAAATGCGCAGGGCGAGCGTGTCGTGTTGGATGACGGTGTCTTTGCAAAACTGCTGAATGACGACGAATTCCAAAAGCTCATTTACCCAGGTATCCCGAAGGAACAACTGCAACATGCACCACAAAACTTGCGTGAGTTGTTGGAAGATCCATGGTACGAACAGGAGCTGCTAGCGTTGATGCCTAAAGTTGAGGCGAAGGCTGAAAGTGTCTTGACGAACGTAAAGAAGCGTGGCGCTGCCCAAGGCGAAGTCATGGATGCCGCGACCGAGCAAATGCTATACCCACAGGTGCTGCAGGAAGCGTTCGGTCGTGAGGTGCTAGCAATGGTGCGACGCGTCAACTACAAGAAGCACATGTTGCTGGCAAATGATGAGCGGCTGTTAGCTGACCCGCAATCTGAATTTGCGACATGGGATCAACTGGATGATGAGTTCTTGAATGACTTGTTCAGTGTGGAACCACGTGACGCTACGGTAGTTGCAGGTGCAGCCGTAATGGATGAATTCCTGGGTGAAGAGTGGATCGAAGTGATTCGCGATGACGTCGAACGGATGGCAAAACATAATTTGTTGATGGAGATGACGAGTAGTGTGGACGCTGCGGTACTTCAACGGACAAACAACGGGAAGCTAACCAATGAAGATGGCGACAAGAAGGCAAAGCCATCGAACGGGAAGATGAGGTTTATTGAACATGCCGACTGCCAATTGGAGTATCCTGCGCTTGCCGAATTGTTGGAAAAACTCCATGCACTTCCGTATGAAATCAATAAAAAAAAGCCCGATCATGCACGGCTATGTGCTCAATTCGCGCATTGTACGTGCCTTCACATGCTGAGCACAGAAGAGTCACAGCACTTACGGTTGGATTGTGGATCGGGCGAAAAGGATAATGGTTTCAAACTGACATGCATCTACTTTTTCAACACAATCTCGAGTAGTACGGCAGACACAAAATCTTCGACGGTTCTCGAGCTGCGAACGAGCCTCAATCACGACTCCATCGTTCAAAAAGTTTATCCTGTAGCGGATCGGCTCGTTATTTTCAACAGCCAACATGTGTACAACGCAATCACACCTGTTTCCACTGATGAAAAGCTGTTCTATCTGACATTTTGGATTCATGGTAAAGCACTAAGCTGAGAATGTACAAAATGTCGAAAAGGGGTGAGAGTAGCATCCTTCAAAGCAGCAGTGCAATATTCTTTACATACCTTAAGTGCTGGCTGAATGCTTGCAAATATGTCTTCTTTTTTGATGATGTGGCTGCTATCGTGCTCGAAGACAATCTTCTGACAAAAGCTGAGTTGCATCGAGCGTGACAGGTGAAGCTTGAAGCTTTTTTCTATTGGCTGGGTCGTGGTAGTGCCGATTCAACGACGTGAATGGCAATGCCGATACCGAGGATGATGAGAATGAGCCATTTGTCGGGATTGATGCAACTCCAAGCATCGAAGACTTCAGTAACTCGGTGATTGACGGGGATTCGGGAAAAAATGTTCCTTCCAACTTCGCTTTCTGTATGGGTGGTAAAATGGAGTGTGAACGAACATTAATTAACTCGGATTCCGAATGCTGAAGAGTGTTATTTCGATCAGCGCTCACTCCATTGTGTTTGGATATTTGCACGCCTTTAAATATCTTTCCCATCATCATTGGTTTTGCTGGAAGATACACCATAGCAAACGGGGGATCATCAACGTGATTGCTCTTGATAGGTCGAGTGGCTGGTGCTAAGAGCGCGGCAGTATTATCGGACATGTTTTGAATGCAGGATAGATCGACATTACTTGAATGAACTCCCTGCCAGCACGACTGACAATAGACGGTAAAGCACGACGAGCACCACAGGATTGCTTCATTGGTCGAGCATGAACCACATACGAGGATTACTTGATTATGTTCTTCATCGTTTTCCACACAATTAATATTCGGTGTTGTATCAGCTGTAAGTTTTTTTTCATTGACTGCACCATGGAGATTAATTTGATGCTCGTCCGCCATCACCAGTTGCTTGGTGCCGATTAGAGAGGCACTTATCACCTCTAACTGTTCATTTGGCGTACTTGTACCCATTAGTGCTGTACGTGATTGCCATGATTTGTGCAATTGGACTTTGCGACGTATGCTTTCATCTTGAATGATCTTCGCTTCATTGGAAGCAAATTGCACTGGATTCGGATTATAGCTCTTTTGTAAGCTCGCCGACTTAAGCTGTTGAACATTGAGCTTACTATCTTGCGCTATCAGTTTGACTTCTTTTTTCTCCTTTGAGCTTCGGTCGATGGGTAGTTGTTTTGAAGATTTCCCAATTCCGGACTTCCAGAACGAAAACACTGGCTGAATTTCACTGAGATCTCGTAGACGGCGGTTTTCAATGCTATCATGATTATTATTGCTGGAAGAAACTGGATCAGCGTCCACGATCAAGCTTTGGACAATCTTATCGATTGCCTTGACATATTCCTCACTGGTTGTATCGAGTTTATAATTATGAAGAGTAGGTTGGATAATATTCTGGATGACATAGCGACAGAACGAAGAAAAGTCCACCTCTTTGTCTTTCAACGGCCATTCTAATTGTGATGTCAACGAAGATGATGCTCCAAGAGCTATTCCAGCAGCTTTACATAATTTCATCAGAGCCATTCTGCACTCAAAGGGAGATTTTGTTTGGGTGTCGCACCCAAGCAAGCTGAGAGAAGACGCGCATATTTCCATAGAGGATGAGGAATGCACTAATCGGGATGCCATGAGGGACCACAGGCAATGCAATCGATCAAACACTAGCCCACGCATCTCGAAAGTGTCAGCAATATTAGCACCGAACATTGGATGTTCCAAACTCATATCAAATCGCACCGATGGATGCGTTTTGGACACATTTGTTTCCTGAGGCTCTGTCGGAAGTGGTGTTTCATCGGCTGTTACTGATAGAGTTTGTGTCGGTAGCGCTCGCGTCGGAAGAGAGATCGAATCATTTCGACTAAATCTGGTGTCTGAAACTGTGGATGTGGCAAAATTTACCTTTACATGTGGCCGCTGACGAAGTGTCTGCATTGTTGAAGGTCGTTGCCTGTCTTTTCCGGAGATTGGTCTATTTGAACGAATTGAACGAGTATCATCATAAGTACTGCATAAAGAAGCCGATGAACAAAGTGCTGGTGCTGTATGATGACCCTTTCGAGATCGAGCACGCTGTTGTTCCGATCGATCTTGGCGTTCATCTCTAAGAGGATCGTCATCCAGATCAGGATATGGACTATCGTTTAGCAATAGTCGATCAGAATCAAAGTCGCCCCATCCATCTACGTCAGCAAAGATTGGAAAATCTTCAACTGATGGGACGACTCTATGCGCCACAACTTTCGTAGTCACATCTTTTAGATTTCTACCTTTAGATCTAAAGTTTTGTTTTGGTGTATGATCATTGGTTACCGCAGTTAATGGACGTTGATTGTCATCAAATTCCCCTATAGTGGATCCATTGGCACGATAGTTGCTGACTGTAGAATGTGATTTCCGTATCGCACCAGCACGTAGCACAGCGTTGTCATGGGACGGCGCTTGACTCTCTACTTCCTTTGCGCTGGCTTCTCTCGTCTGCACTTTTAATGCCTGTGTCAGTTTACCACGTTCATTCTTCTCTGGACGATCAACAATATATGAATCGTCACGATGAGCAATATCGTTCTTTTGGTCATCTGTCGAGCCAATGTTGTCACCAGCATCAATCATACCCGCTTTCATCATGAACAGAATTGATGAATATTTGTGGTATTGTCGTCATTGTTTCTGTTGATCGATATTTATAGCCAAACATCATAAATCTCATCCCATGCCAATGCAGGTGTCGTTTTGAACACATAGCTGAACACGAGCATGCATTATGATCGATCACGTTCTTCAAGTCATCGTCAAAGCCCCTTAGTTCGGCGAAAACGTGGTGCATCTGCTACAGATCAGCAATTTGTTGAAATTCAATGGCGCTTTCTCCAACATCACAATCCAGCTCCGCCACAATTTCGTTCATCCGCGTTAGAGTCATCGAGCGACAACAGCAAATTGTTGACAATGTCTCCCCGGTCGCCAACCAAATTACTTCATCTCCTTGAAGATCCACAACTTGCAGAAGAGATAATGAACGAACGCTTACAAAGCCAAGCAACCCGTTCACACGATTACTCTTCCAATCGCGTACTAAACGATATCACGGGGGAAACACAACGCAAAGAAATGCTGATGCGAATCATGGCTGAAATGCAAGCGCTCGCGTTGGAATCCGAAACAAACCGTCGACAGTTGGAACACAAGGAAGAAGAAGTACAGCCTTCCTCACCCACCAATGATGTTGCTGGGTTCCGAAAGCAATCGCGGGTGCATGATGCGTTACGATCGAGTATTTCGTCAGCAGGAAACACTGGTATAGGGATACTACCCTGTTTGGATACCACGGAACCAATCACACTTCTTCCTCGCAGAAAGCTATCGACAATCGGAACGATTACATTTGGCGATGCAAATGGACTTCAGACTGATGGAAGTACCAGCGATGCTCAAGAAGATGAAGAAGATGACGATGATGATGAAGCAGATGACGGTGAGCAAGCGCAAACAATCAACGACGGCAAGACGGGGAGACCAATGTCGCAGCAATTTCGACACTTGAGAAAGCAACATCTGCATCACCATCACCAGTTGCAATTGCAACAGCAGCACGGTACAGCCAACCAGGAACCTCGTATTCTCTGGCAGAAAACGTCCCGGGTCAAAGTAGCGCAGGATGTCCCTTTGGTGCTGCAAATTCCCGTGCAACTCAAATCACCCACCATAATGCACACATATGCACGGAAACGCGCGAGTATCATCGGGCAACACGCTCTGCATTCCTTCGCTCGCCAAGCATCTGAGATCGAAAATGTTGTGGCACCATCTTCACCAGTCTTCGAGACAGTTGATGATCCACGGAAAATAATGCACCAACGTCCGACCAATTTACTCACAAAGAGCGCATGTATCAGTCCTCGATCTCCTCGGAAAGTAACTAGTCCGTCCGCGCCATCTACAACAACAACATCAGCATCCTCATCCTATGGCTCGGCTTGGTATGTACCACAAACGAATTGGTGGGCGCTTCATCAGACATCAACGACGGCAAATAGTCCCACTATTGCTCCTCTTGACCAAACAATGACCCCACAAGCGACAGTCCGCTGTCGCCACTCTCACCCACTGAAACCCGCAGTACCGTGGCACGTGTTATCATCACCACCTTCACCATCCAAATCATCCCCCGTCATAGCAGCTCCATCTCCTTCAGCACATCCTCCTCTTACACCTCAAACGACGACGGTGCCACCCTCCGCGCTGCAACTTCAAGTGGGACCGATTCCGCATTCCTACATCGGCAAAGAATACAAGGAATATATCCTTAATAGAGGATCGGCGCTTCCGTCCTACCTATTACAATAGATAATGTACCTACGTCATCCCCCCTTTTGGATATTAATAGTGGACCGCAAGTTTTCACATGGCTGTCTCGTTGAACTTGAAGATCTACCGGATCCAAAAAGGATGAAGAATACTAGACTTGCAGATACGAAAGAGGAGCATGTTGAAGGAGCGTATTCTGGTGCTATGATCACGAGCGGGTGCGAAACCACTTCTCCATCCTCTTTCTGCATCCTACAGCGCAACTTCCTTGGGGCTACATGCAACTTGCGGTTCTATATTCGTTGCTGGAATGCTTACGACCGATGGGGATTACGAGAAGATAACAATGATAAAGCAGATGGACGATCCCGTGATGAAGACGCTGAAGCGGAATTGACCAATTTCTACTTGATAGTGACGCATGATGTCGTAGACGAAGACGTGTTGCGCTTTCCTCGTGAAAGTTTGCTGAAATACGATTGCTTTGTGGACGAAAATGAAGAAACCACGGAACCCTGGTGGTCTATAACGGCCCCACAATATGAGGAAATCTTACGAACAGCGTTTGTGGCAGATCTGCAATTGGTTGTCCCAGGCGTTTGGATTGGATCTCCGGCTACGTTGGAATACGATGAAGCTGAAAATTTACTGCGGAAGAGTCGGATCCAGCATATAGTCTATTGCAGAACGTCAACCACACCAGGAATGATGGATATGCTCATTCAACGTGGTCCAAACGATATACAAACCAAGAATGAAGAGATGTCGATACACAAGTACACGGTCACGCTGTATGAGCTGCCGCGAAAAGAGTTTGTGAACCAGCTGCGTGACCATACTATTGTACCTGCATATCAAGAACTCGATCATGTGAGCAAGTTCCTCAACGCATTGATGCAACGGCGACGAATCCAGCAAGAAGACTCATCCATATTACTGTATTGTAACCTCGGTGTGTCAAGCTCGATTGCAGTTTGTGCAGCGTTGCTCATGTTTCGCTTTGCATTTCCATTAAACTGTGTGATGAATCTGATTCAAGCAGCTCGAAGAGATGTGAATCCGTCCAAGTACTTGCAGTATCAGCTCAACTTGTATGATCAGGAACTCCAGCGATCACGACGTTGTTTACCAAGATTGCCATTTCACGAAGATACATGAAAACTGTGCGAGTGAGCAAGGATATTAGAGACGAATACGCATAAACTATGAGCAGCCCAGACGTGAATATGAATAAGTTATTTGATTAGCACATCTACAACCGTTCTACGCGAGAAAAAGAAGCAATCCAGAAAAACTATAATCATCGCGAAAGCCCACCCTAGTTTACTACCTTATCTACTACACATCGAAAGCCGCGCTTCCCTATCGAGCAATCGGCTCTCCTTCTTTCCTCCCTTCCTTCCTTTCAATCGTTCTTTCATATCTTTTAAATACGAGTGCAACTCGCACGGCATGACTGGATCCATGGCCACTTTGCTTCCAGTGCCATACCTCCAGCTCCCACGCCTTAATGTTCCTACCCTCTACCAGCAAAAGAACGTAACTTCTCGTTCTTCTCTTCTGTATGTGTATCACCCATACACTCTGTCATCCCAGGCCTTCTCTTCGCACTGGAAAAATTTAAACACTTGCGCTCACTTTTTACCATGATGGTCATCTGTCGAATTGAGCAAACGATCACCAAAAGAAAAACGATCGCACTGCTGCTATTCGCTCTCTCTGTCGTCGCCGTCTCCATTCGCGTACGGACAATCGCACTCGATTGTCACGTATGTTTGAGTTTTCATCACTTAAAAATGCTCTCGGTGGCACTCCATACAGAGAAAGAGTGTGTCCGATTTCTTGCCAAATTCACAGGGAAAATCAATACGCTTCGACTGAAGCCACAACTTGATCAAATATTGCTTGAATTGATGCAAGACATCGCGAAAGAACTCAAACAGATTTGCAAAAATGTTGCCTGTTGGCATACGATCCACTGCCGAATCTTGGATGTTTTTGAGAAATCCGGCAAATTCGACCACAGCGGCGTCACGAATATCTTCGTCACAGATGAAATCGATTACATTCTCGACAAAACTACCCACAAGGTGCCATGACAGCCCCAATCGGTCTTTGACGATACCCTGGATGTACCGGAACGCATACGGCACCGACCTCAACATCTGTCCTAATTGTGCAAACGTAAACGTCGTGGCGCGGTTGTAGTACACAAACACGTCCCGGATGTACTCGAGCAGAATCGTGTGCAAATTCGCCGCCGTTAGATAATCACGTCCACCATCCGCAGTCGCATCATTACCACCATACATCATATGCCGTGGCGATGGCGACACCAAGTGCGATGGGTCCATGAGATGTTCATAATAGCGGTCTTTCACACCACCAGGAGAGTCATTCTCCCAGCCAAATGTCATCGGTGAGACTTCTGGTTCGTCACTGCTGTCACTACTATGCGCCATATCGGTTCGACGCGCGAGTAGCACGGCCGCGTCCGCGTGTGCGGCTGCTTCCCCCACAATCGCAAATTTTTTGAACGTTGGACTGTCATTCTGATACAAGCCATCTTCCATGCTACACTTAGAGATGGTGCGTTTGAGTCCATGATGGTTAGCGGCAGCTTTCGCTGCTGCGTTCATGTCCATGGAACACTGCGCAAGCGTTTCTTTCTCCATGGCGGCCGTTGTCAAAATCATACAAGAAAATGCCGAGCAGCTACAGGGAAAATCAAATACTAATGGTTAGTGAAATTGAGCGAGAGGGCTGGATCTCTCGTGGCTTACGATGCACTCGTCACTTACTGGTTAATAGCAAAGTGCGGGCTCTTTTTTAAACTGGTGTGTCTTTGAGTTTAGCTAAACGTGCTCACTTCCGTTTAAAGAAAGATGTACGTACGGACGGGTTGAGTGAGCTGTTTCTTCGAACACACACACACAGACAGAAGAGAGCTAGCGAGCGGTTGATGAGGATGGATGGAAGGATCTGTGCAAGTGAGTGGTTGGGTGGAGTAGTAAGTAGGTACGAAGGGATTGCTCCCACACTTTCTCTTCTCCTTCTCGCTCTCAGTCGAATAGTGTATGGATTTTGTTTCCATTTCTTTCGTCCCCCTCCACCCTATGCAACTCTACCAAGAAGGAATATTACGATCTACCTTTGTAAATTTATACGTAGACGGGTATAGATCCTTAAAGGATACTGTGCAAGAAAACACACATTCACTATGGTCATTTCCATATTATGAATAATCTATATGATATTCATCAAAAGCAGGTGTAGTTATCTGAAGCCAAGATATTCTCCTATATATTCTCTGCATAAACGCTGTGAGGGATAACGTGTAATGTAAAATATCAGTGATGCGTTCCTGTGGTTTGGGGCACTTCAATCGAAACTTGAAGTAAGGTTTTAACATTGGTAAACGAGGTTAAATATTTTCAGAACTTTACTTTTCCCAGATTCAACTTGGGAAGAAAAAGGGAGAGACGAGACTTTGAACCACAAATAACGCGGCCAAGAAATTAGCAGGTGATGTAATGAGCACTAACTTCAGCCTTCGCCCTCTCGCCTCAATTCCCAAGTGGGTACACACCAATGCAATACGAAAAGTGAGATAACCTAAAATGAATAAAAAAAATAAATCATGACAAAGTCTACCAATAAAATACCTGAGAGCTTGTAGAGTCTGTGGCTTTGTACAATAAAAATAACCGTGAATCTGGGATGCTTGGTGAGGAAAATGTGCTTGTGAAGGGGATGGTCATTGCTGGTCCCTCGGAAACGCCAGATTGGCGCGGAAAGCAAAAAAGGAGCAGTAAACCTCAGTTTTTGGCTGATAGAGGTCCAGGCCAAATAACACCTGGTTCATCAACCTCACGTTTTGTCAAATCATGTGTTAAAGTTGTGCAACACATTTGAAGCTTCTTTACGATTCTATTTTTTTTAGGGTGTAGTTACTGTACTTCAGCATTCCGATACTTCAAGTACAGGAGCTTTCAACGACCGTGCAATATGTTTTGAGATATAATTATCGAGCGTAGATGCAAATATTGTTCATATCCGTTGATATGTGATGACACTTGCTCCAACCTTCTGCACTAAAAACTGAACTTTAAGATAAGATGGCGTTAGCTTTAAATCTCTCTTTCTGAATTTTTGCACCGGAAATCGCCAATGCGTTCATGATTGGTAATGGGTTAGACGACTTTATGGAATTTTCACAAGGTGTAGTAGCTAATGCACTATTGCTGATGTGAAGTGGAAATTTGACCTCGAGAACGCAAGCACCAGAATACAAATGCAGTTCAACCTACTACACAACACAGTGGCTCATTACGGAACTGAAAGTGATCACATTGATCATTTGAAAAAGATCGGTGTTAAAAGAAGCTGCCATAAACATATATCCTACACAATCACTTTCGGCGCGACGAAAGTGACAACTGGACGTGTGTGTGTGTGTGTATGTGTATGTATATGACTCAAGGCGCTAAAATAGGAGTCAAATTTATTAATTCTAATCTTCTTTTTTTACACAAAATAATTCATAAATAGAGATCTTAAGAGCAAGAAGCGGTGGGGAACACACACACATCTGATGTGCATTTTTTCCGCTGGCAGTGTGATCTGTTTTTTTTGGTTTCAAAGAAGAAACGCGTCCATTAATTCCGTCTCGAAGCTCATCTCTACACCGTAACTCAGAGAAGTGTGAGTTATATTAAGATCCCCTTCGGTGATAGAGCAAGGAATTAAACACACACCAATGGAGAGAAGGGTTCTCTTTGGGGCCAGAACGCACCTATCCATGCGGCAACAGGTGGGATAACTAAATCTGAACATTCCAAACATGAGTTTCCAATCATCTGATGTGTGAGCAGACAAATCTTCTCTTCTTTACTATTCTCTAGCAACGTCTCGACGCCCCCATATCTGCGAATGGACGCTCAAGCCCATTCGCTCTGAATTTTTGCTTTGTTTTCATACTGTAGACACCGGAATGAACTACTACCACTTGATCGTTTCCAAAGAGACTAAGCACCGCGAGCGACGATGGCGTCATTCCTTGTCCGGTCATCTTCATTCTATGGATCGATTGAAGCAACCGTTCAGCTCTGTCTGTTCGCTATTTTGTGATGAGTTTGGCTCATATGTATGCGCAGTCACCATGCTCCATGATGGTCGTCCATCGTGACAGGTGATTGTAGTGTGCACATTGGGGTCTGATTGCGCTGCTTGTCTATGATAGGCTGTTGTCAATTGGTACACCCCATCGAGTACAGGAGATCGCATTAATGGTTTGTATTAAAAACTCTTCGTGTTTTTTTTCGTTAGCAGTACTGGGAAGCGGCGAGTCTGTTTCGTGCAAACGACGTATATTCCATACAATCAAATTGGCATGTTTCTGCGTTTTCAGAATGATATTGTTCGTTACGATGATGTCATACACGACCATATCATTGTGGAGACCATGCGCACGAGGCAGGTACCTGTAAATGACGTTAGGAAACTGAATAAGCTCAGTTGCTACTCCATACATCATGACATGGATTTCGCTTGCATATTTGTGAATTCAGTGAACGATCAGTACATGAACGCCTGTTGATCCTTCGCACATCATGCAGGCTATTCGAGTATAGTATGTTTGGGTCGTTACGTCTGAATAAACTGAACCGTACGGAGTATGTGGAGGAATGCACGACTAAGAATGGCTTATCCTCAACACTATATACCGACCCCAAAAGTCTCGAATTGAGCAATTGATTGGTTTAGTCAAGTATTTTTTTTCCTCAACTTATATGAGCGACACAATCGCGACTCAAATAGAATGAACTTGCGCTATATGCGTAGAAAGGCAGTAGCTTTCTTTGCGAGGTTTCTTCGCACAGCCAAATCACAGGATTCTCATCGCGGTGATCACAGTGAAGCCATCACTCTTGTCCGACGTTAAAATCCATGGCGCAAACACAACATCGCATCCCCAGAACAACATCTTCATTATCATTGGTCAGTTTATCGATGACAACATCATTTTAGCCAATAATATTCATTCATCTTCAAATTTCTCGTGGTGTTCAGGTGGTGGAAAGCTCAGAAAGCGAGTGAACAGCAGCAACACGCAAGAACAGCCACGAAGTATTAGAACGAACATGGCTCCGCAACTGCAGGCATTGCTATGGGATATGGATGGCGTACTGGCCGAGGTATCGCTCTCCTATCGGAAAGCAATCATCGACACTGCAAAGGCGTTCGATGTCGTGGTCACAGAGGAAGACATTGAGAAACACAAGCTCGCGGGCAACGCCAACAACGACTGGCAGCTCACGCATCGGCTCATCACTGCCACTAAGACAGCAGACAAGATCACAGAATCACTGCCGAGCTTGGAGAATGTTACGCAGGTATTTGAAGACCTCTACCAGGGCGTTGAGGGCAAGCCTGGGCTATGTCTGTTGGAAACTTTGCTCACTCCAAAAGGACTGCTGCAAGAACTCAACCGCCGCTTGCCTAAAGGGATGGCGATTGTCACAGGCCGCCCACGAAAAGACTGCCTCAAATTCCTCACCACGCATGGGTATGTTTAAGATTGAATTATCATTGTATATGTGCATGATTATTCACTGATGCGGTGATTGGATCTGGTTTTTAGCATTGAAGACCTCTTTCCTGTGCAGATTTGCATGGAAGACTGTCCGCCAAAACCCTCGCCTGAGCCTGTGCAATTAGCATTGAAAGCACTCGGTGTCGAACCGGCCAACGCAGCGATGATCGGTGATACGGTCGATGATATTGTGGCTGCTGTGAAGGCTGGAACGGCCGCTTACGGCGTTCTCACGTTGCCAGCTCATGCCAAATCCATTTTGGATCAAAAACCAGCGCCGCTCGAGACGGTTCTGCAACAGGTTGGCGCCAAAGTGGTACTCAAGCCTGGGCTCGCTGAGCTTCTGGATATCGTCCCTGTGCCCAGTGCAGTAGCTGTGGAGGCTCCATCATCCACATGCTCGACTGTTCGGGAAGCTCGGATTTCTCGGGTGACCAAGGAAACGTCTATCGATGTCAAGATTTGTCTCGATGGCACAGGCGTCTCTAATGTATGTTTTGTTGGATGGTAGTGGAAAGCATATCTGTTGTCTTCACTTTGATAAACTCGTTTGGTTCTGTGTGTACAATGTTTACAGATCAGCTCTGGTATCGGATTCCTGGACCATATGATTACGGCCTTGTCGAAGCACAGTCGCTTCGACATCGACCTCAAGTGCAAGGGTGACACGTGGATCGATGATCACCATACCACAGAAGACTGCGCCTTGACGCTTGGTGAAGCTTTCGACAAGGTACTACATTCAGAATAAATATATGTATGCTGTCCGTTTTATGTTTGTTTAACATAAAACGCTTTGGTATATGTAGGCACTGGGTGATCGCAAAGGTATTACTCGTTTTGGCTCGGCACTGTGTCCTCTGGACGAAGCACTGTCTCGAGCGATTGTAGACATCTCCAGTCGTGCGCACAGCGAAATTTTCCTCGACCTGAAGCGACCAATGGTGGGTGAATTGTCTTGTGAAATGATTACGCATTTCTTTGAGTCTTTCGCAAGCGCTGCACGGTTGACGTTGCACGTCGATGTGTTGCGTGGAAGAAACGACCACCATCGTGCCGAAGCCTCGTTCAAGGCACTGGCTGTAGCGCTTCGAAGTGCTGTTAAGCATGACGCCACGGCGGGAGTTCCAAGCACCAAAGGCGTACTGGCGTAAATAGTGTCACTAAAGTTGAGCAATGCAAGCTGAAGCTAGCTGATGGGCTTCTTGTATGCATATGGCTATCGGCGTTTAGATTAACCAGATACCAGTGTGTTTCATGCATTCTTATGCATAATATAACATTGACCAAATGCATTGGACTGCTACATAGAATAAAATTTACCCCTTGTAGAGAAATGGATTTTGGCTGTTAACAGCATTGATTTGCATATCCCTCAACCTCCTTCCTTCTGCGCATCGTGAAAGAATATCTCTTCAAACTTTTTCCTCATAGCTGTGATGTTGTCTCCGATACAAAGCCATCGCAATGGAGTGTCATCAATGTCCTGGCTGTGAAGACAACCATCAAAGTCCAAAGGTGCAACGCAAATCGTTAGGATGTGAAATTGATGCGCCAAATCGATAATAGTTGGCATAAAAGAGATTGCGTGGTCAGTACAGTCTTTGTATCCTTTGCACGTTCAATAATAGCGAAGTAAGTACACTAGAGTACATATGCTACTCATATAAATATCGATAACAGCAAATATTAGCACTTCAGAACAAAAATACATAACTTAAATGAGAGTAACACTGTGCAATTGTTGAATAGATGTTTCACTTCACCAGAATCTGCACCCACTGCAATTGTCTGGTTGTTTTATCTGATCCTTTCCTGAGCACAGCCACAAAAGCAAAGATTTCCTCATTGCTCAGCACAGCCATCGCTTCTTATCCACCTCAAGCACCATTGTGCAAGTTACTCTCCAGCACTCAAGCAAGTTTCCTCGCTATTAAGAAAAATGGCCAAGTTCACTCGTTTCGCTTTGTTGTCTGCTGCAATTTTCTTTGCAGCCACTACTGTCCATGCACATGGTGACGATGGCGATGGCGATGATGATGAAGTGGATGTCCCTCAATCTGTTTGCGACGAAACCTTCGCTGCCAACATCACTACCACTATCGACAATGCAAATTATTGGGACACGTGTGCGGAATCGGAAGGCGCAACTTTCAACGTCACGAATCTCTTCGATGTGCTTAATTTTACTGACTCGGACTTCCTCACGTTCTGCAACTCTTCCGTTTGTCTGGAACCGATCCACTTGATGATTGCAGAGATCCCAGCAAATTGTTCGATCGAGTATGAAGGCACGGCGCACAACTTCTCGGTTGAAATCAGTTCGCTTCACGACAAATGTCACGAAGCTTTGGACGCAGCTGAGTTGCAAATGGCTGGTATGGGTGATGATAGCACGACCACCACTAGTACCAGTGGTAGTGGATCAACTGCTGCCAGTGTGGTGGGTGGATCTGGGTCCGCTTCATCCTCGAGTAGTGCTGCAGTAGCTACTACAATCAACAGCAAGATACTCGTGACTGTGCTAACAGTTGCTACTACTGTAGCTTCGCTCGTTCTCTAGAACTCAACGAATAATATAGTTAGTAGGTTGATATTAGCGTTCGACCGAACTATTACGAGAAATTCATAGAATGTGCGTTGCATAGCCTGGATAAATGGCGAATTTCTAGATGAAATTTTATCAGTGCCGCCCAAATACCAATATATATTGCAAATGAAAACAAAAAAGACAGATCAGATTGTTTTGCTGCTAGTATATCGCTTATTTTAATGTGCAAGGACGTCGTTCATGTGTGCTTTTCCTACGATCCGGTAAACATCGGAGTAGTTGAACAAAAATGCATGTCCTCATTCCTCAGCTGCTAAAATCTGTATGAAGCTAATGGCTACGTTTCTGGAAGGTATGTTGATGCAGTACACACAGAGCAGATAATTACCATAGTTACTTTTCTGCGAGCTCGTTTAGGCTTTCCTTGGTCATCATCTATGTGCTCTATGGAGCGAAGGATGCGTTCGCTCTCGCAAGCACCTGTCGCTATTGAGTAAGCCTATGTGACTGTAATGAATGTATCGTTTGATTGGCATGAAATCTCGTAGCGTTGTTATGTCGCCAAGACAATGATAAATGTAGACAATTAGGATGCGATCGCAATTGTTTGCGTGTAGATAGAAAGTGTCATAATGGATCGGTAAATAATGTCGGCTCAACTTGTCCTATCTTTTTTCAAAAGTATTTAACCAGTCTTCGTCGAATGCCCACGCGGTTGTTTACACAATGCTGCTTTGCAGATGTACCATTCGCTTCCCTAATCGAGCTGTTGTACTAAACTGATGTGAATCATAAGCAGCAACGCCATCTAAATACGTGACGTGGATTAGTCATATAGATTTTTGTAGGTGTCACAGTCTTGATCGCTTCATCGATCCGACGGCGATCATCTTCGACATTCGGCATGAGAGTTTTAGGCACTTACCGCCGTCGGATCTGCCTCGATTAACGGAACGTTGCCGTTTGTGTACCACTATTTCATTCGAGAATCCTTCAACAGTGCATTCAGCTACGTATTAATTTGGACTTTGAGCAAGTTTCTGTTCTGTTTTGGTTGTCAGTACGATAAACTTACCTGGGGGAGTTGATTGGTAATTAAACACGGCGAACGCCGTTTAACTTCGCCATATGGGTGAACTCATGAAGAAAACATAAAGTTACCTTTCGCTCATCTCCCTACGACGAACTTGGTCTTGCCCAGTCGCTAATTAAGCAAATATCAGAGCGCAGCTACTGCACACACAACTTGAGATCATTATTTAATTTGCCTCCAATTTCAAAAGTTTTTTCTCTTCTTCTTCTTCTTCTTCTTCTTCTTCTAATGAGCTTCACAATGACCAAGTTTTTTCGTTGCGCATTTGCATCGACCCTCATTGCTTGTGCTGCCACGTCGGTTGTTTACGCGCATGGCAGTGAAGCGCACTCACATAGTAGTGAAACACACTTGTACGGCGGTGAAGAGCATGATGAACACGTCCTGGCCTCTTGCGAAGCGCTGATCGCCAATGTCACGGCCACGATCGACGACGATGCGTTGACAGCAACGTTGAGTAGTAAAGTCTTGATGGTGACGATGGCCGTGACGGCTGCGATGGCTTCGTTCGTACTCTAGAGAGAAGTGCAAGGGTATGCAACAAACACATCAACGACTCTCTTTATGGTTTTGAATAGGTATGAAGTACTTGCAAATAGATTTTGTAAGATCCTTGCCCATTTAGTAATACAACCTTTACCAGCAGCAAGCCTCCATCTATCTGATTTCTCTTCAATTACGTCGAGGAAGTGAAGACAGTAATACTTGCGGTCATTACAAAGGATTCACAGTAAGCAGCACGATGCTCGTGGTAGTGCACCTAAACAGTCGATACGATCACTAATTCAACTAAAACCGCTCATAGTATTCCAACATAAACTGCCTTTTCTTCGCATACATTATCGGAAATCATGAGACCGTTGCTCAACCATCTGTTCTCGCACCATGCAGCGACTAAAATACCTTTATGATAAAGTAGAAACCTGACGACTGTCAACAACATAGAGGCTACATTTCCTGAAGATGCATATTGCAAGCACGTGTAAAGCGTTCTACTGTGGAATAATTATTGCCGTAACTTTTTAAAGCTAGGGTATTCGTTCTTGTGCGTAGACATCCTAGCCAAAACATATCCTAGACAAGCGCTCTACTTATAGCTCATGGGCAATATTGAACCTGCCGAGTCCAAGTCGAATAGTATCATGAATACACCGGCGCAACCACCAGATATCCATCCGATCGTTTCCGACTGACCCCACTATTAGTTTTATGAGCAGCTTGATCACGTCTAAGCCAAAGATGCTGTCGGCATTTAAAAGCAAGAGATTTACTCGGGCTTGGTCCCAACCACATCGTATGAATGGCAACATCATGCCGTTCTCATTTGGCCCTGATAGATACGTGAAAGCGACTCCATAGCTATCTTAACCATTAGACATTCTACATCGTCTCCGCAATTCAAAGACAGTCGCGTTCGACGTTTAAACCGACAAGTTTCGATTGTTCGCTGTAGCCGGGTCAGCACTATGAACAACAACTGGACGATAAAGTACCACCAGCCAAATCAACAATATCTATCCCGCTTTGGTTTGATCTAAGTTGATGAATTTAATTTATGACTTCAAACCTAAACGGGAGGATTGTGCAAATACTGGACACCACTCGACTTGCCATATGGACCAACGGTCCAGGAAAATGTGAAGAGATTTTCACCCATCTCACTGTTAGCTTTCTTTAATTCAGCTGCCAGAAAACCCACAGTGAATCCACGCCTACCACACATACGCGACATTACTTTTTTAGTCATTTCTCAATTTGCCTCCAAGACCCCAAGCTCTCCTTCGGCAGTCAACCAGCACCACAAATGGCCAAGTTCGCCCGTTTCGCCTTTGCATCGGCTCTGATTGCCTTTACTGCCTCTTCGATTGTCCATGCGCATGGTAGTGAAGATCATGGAAGTGAAGCGGATGAGACAGAAGAGGTTTCAGTCGCTTGCGATGAAACATTGGCAGCCAATGTTACTGCCACCATCGATAACACCGAGCTTTGGGACACCTGCGTGACTGGTTCGACCTTCGATGTCACGAACCTCTTCGGCGTGCTCAACTTCACTGATGATGCCTTCCTGACGTTCTGTAACTCCTCTGCTTGTATGGGACCGGTTCACAAGTTGATTCACGAGATCCCCGCGGACTGTCTCATTACCTACAGTGGTGAAGAGCGTAACTTCTCCCAAGAGGTTTCAGCACTTCATGACAGGTGTCATGAAGCGCTGGATGCTGCTGAGCTCGAAATGGCTGGTATGGATAGTGCCAGCAGCAGTGGCTCTACAGCTGAAAGTGTTGGAGCGAGCGCATCGGGGTCAGGTTCAAGCGCGGCATCAACAGTTGCTTTAAGCAGCCATATGCTAGTGGTAGCGGTGGCAGCGGTGTCAACTGTGGCTTCATTGGTGCTGTAGAGATGATGGGAACCAGTATTAAAAAATTAACAGTTTTTCTTTCAACTGAATTCAATACGCTTGGATTTTGTATATGCAGTTATCGCCGATTCAATAACACGAGTGTATCCACTTTGCATCACCTTCAACTCTGTATTAAGTATTCTGTGATGGTGACAACAATAACAAAAAGGTATTTAATATACTTTAACGAATATTAACGGTGTAAATTTATTGCACGACTATTATTGAAATGGCAAATAGCTCCCTTTACCCTTTTACGAAGTTTTTTAGACAAAGAACATGAGACTTGAGCGGCCGTCCTGGACGATGATATCTTTCTTCATCGAGATCTGATCCGACAAGCGAATTTCATTCTTGGCAGCCAAGAAATTACCATGCGCGCTCGCAAACGCCGATCGCTTTCCTTCTTCGCGTCGTGTGTGGGTAATTATTGCAATCGTCCCCACAAACACGAGCGACGCTACAGACCAGGCGAATTCCATTGACGGCCCAAACGCTTGCGTTGTGGCTGACACCGCTGCTGTCACTGCATATGTGCATCGCGGACCACCCCAGAACACAGGAGAGAGGCATCGACATCGCTTATTTTGACACACACCAGTGGCCAAATTTGCTTTATTGTCGTGTCTAGCGGTGCAGTCATCATCCTTATGACAGAATGCACCCCCTGAGATATCGATTGCCAGGTTGTCTGGATCCTGGAATTCGTCAATATGATCTAAAATCCATTGCTTGGTCGGGTGACTTGATGGGTCACAGCCAATGGCCATCTTAGAGGACGCAGAGGTGTCCTGGTACACGCGGATGTAGTCGATTTTCATGTACATAGGGAAATCACCACAGATCCGCTGATTTTTCTCAACCGTGGCCGCATCTAAGCCGACGGAATCAGTGCATGCACGCGGTGGATCGGATTTGGAATTAGGTGGTGTAGCCCCCCACGTGCTGGAGAGCGCGACGTTGAAAATCAAATACATGGGTTCTTCCGGGTTGAGCTTGATCGGGTTACTTTTCGTCTCATCTTGAGGTGGATTAGTTATTGCTTCGGCAGGAATTTCAAAGATCGGCTCGCCATTGATCATCCACCGTGTGTAGCCAGCCGGTCCAGGAACCCACTCGAGTTGGTACGTGATGTAATCGACGTAGGCAGCCAAGTGTACGGGCCAATTGGACGAAATGGCATCCATTTGGTAATTGAACGGAATTTTTCCGCTTTTCATCGCTTGACTGATTTGTGCCTGTGTCAGATCATCCTCCTTACACTCGGGTGCTGGGTTCGCTGGACTGCAGAGATAGGAACCCATATAATTGTTGATCACCGGGAAACACGTGCCATTGGAGTTAATGCCCCAGTAATCCCCACTACCTGGCGTGATTTCGCTCAGGTCAGAGTTCACATCAAACGATGCTGGGCAAACGTCGATGTTGCATTTGTTGACCGTGATACCTTTGTCTAATGAGGTAGAAATCTTCTCATAGCTCTGTATTTCTGTAGCGTTAATCTGACAGAAATTGTTGGACGCATAGCGTAGTCCCTGGTACCAGCTCTTATGTTTCCGGGTGTTGTAGTACAAGTCCGTGGGCACATCGACTTGGTTTGCGCCTGGACTAAGGCAGCCTGCATCGGTATACATGCAAATCATCCATTCGTACCCATTCGGTCCTTCGGTCTCTTTGTCTGCAATCATCGTGCGAAACTGTTTAGGCATCCCTGGGCCCAATTGAATTGACGACGAGATCGCAACTGCACCACCTTCCAATATATCAATCTCAGGAGCGCCTCTTCCTTGATTTGGATTCAATCCATGCCCTGGATTCCCATCACAGGCACTAATCCGCTGATTACTAGGCTCAAAGACGTCTGGATCACATCGGTCATACGAGTAAGGCCACATGCGGTTCGTGGAGGCGCTGAAGAGCGCTCTTCCCAAATTTCCCATCATCCAAATCCCAGGCCACGTCGGATAATACTCACTGCTCTGTGCACGAGCGGTTTTCCCACCTTGAAGGTCTGGATTCCCGGATTTTTCACTCACCGCACCGGGTAATTGTGCTCGCACTTCGACCATCCCGCCTTGAAAACAGAATTTGTTCCAGGATTGCACCATCGCTGCACGATAAAACTGTTCCAAGCAACAAATCAACAGTCAATTCTATGTAAATTGCAAAAGCAAAACGATAAAGCAGCCAGATTTGAACTTACAAAGTTGACTTCTTGGAATCCTGGTGGGTCAATGTAGTCGTTCCAGATCGTGAGGTTTGTGACTTCGTCCCGTACTTCAATCTGGAAGTAGCATGTACCATCGTCATCACATGCTGTGGTGGTCATATTGTGCGAGTATATCTCCAGTGCGTGGTTGACACCGTCGGGTTTCTCAAGTGATGTCCACAGATGATCATCCCCGGGGCGGAAGCTGCGGTTCTTGGTGTTGAATTCGTCGCTCATGACCAATTCCCACCGATCACCACGCGAACTCGTGTACATTTGTCGGTCAGCGGGTGTGTCAGGGTCCACCCAGACGCCCAAGCCAGATAATGCTGTCTCTAGTGGCTTAGCATGTGTGAACGATATCATCATGAGATGCGTCAGGAAGACGCATAGCATGGTAGCGGTGGTGATGGCCATGTTTGACGACGACAAAACAAACAATACGCCGTTCACAACGTAAAAAGGATTGGGAAATGTGACTGCGAGAATTGGGGGCAACATACAGTAACTGCAGAAAGCGCGTTCTTCTATCTTTCCATCATTTGAAACGGCTTAAGATGCTGATCGTTATTACCACGTTGATTTACGTGACTTTGGAAAGTTCACGAGTATTCAGAAAACTGAGAAAAGCCAATGGCGGTGTACCGGCAACGAAGGCGTCAAATAAGAAAAACCGCCGTCTTGTACGTTTGTTTGATCGAAGAAGAATGCTGCTCATCATACATACACTGCTGCATGTTCTATCCGAATGTTCTGTACCCAAACGTCACATCGACATTTCATTTCAAACGGATATAGCATTTTTTTTCGAACGTTTCACAACCTGCGGAATGTTCCGACACTACTCTATGAACGAAAGACAATAGTAATCGTAACGAGCTTCCGCTTTTCCAATATGCTCACTCAATATTAATCAAACTAAAGATTGTCTCATTCCTAAACAAAATTGGTACTATACTCGTTCTTAGACCCAGCGAGTACATCATTCACAGACGAAGCCGACCCAGTCGCCATTGTTCCTGGTGTTTTTGTCGGTGCTAAATTCTGTTTAAGCATCGCTTTGCTCGCCGCTCGGCTCATCGAGAAGATGGTGGCAAATGTCACCACCGCTGAAAGTGCCCCCACACCGATAGCGACACCAAGAGGTGGACCATATGCCGTGTCGGACGAATCCGAAGAGCTGGTGGTCGTACATCGTGGACCTGACCAAGACGAGCTCTTGCATTCGCAACGACCGTCCACACAAGAACCAGTGACGACAGAAGAAGCAGACGATGCAGCGATGGTACAGTCGTCATTCGTTTCACAAAATGCCATACCTGACACTTCGGTCCAGACGTTGTCCGAGTCGGTGTAATCATCAATATGGTCTTCGATCCACTGCTTTGTTGGGTGGGTGGATGGATCACAACCATATGTCATGTTGGAACTGTCAGATGTGTCCTGATAGACGCGGATATAATCGATCTTCATATACATTGGGAAGGAATCACAGATGGCGTTCACAGTTTCGTCTGTACCATCGCCTCGACATTCTTCACCCGCGTTAGGTGGTGTTGCTCCCCATGAACTCGAGAGCGCGACATTGAAGATGAAGTACATCGGCTCTTCTGGGATCATCTTGACTGGATTGGTCTTGTCGTCGTCTTGAGGGACGTCAGTCAATGCGCTCGCTGGGATTTCAAAGAGCGGCTCATTGGATAACATCCACCGCACATAACCATTATCACCCGTCACCCACTCGATCTGGTAGGTTAGATACTCGGTGTAGGCTGACAAATGGACAGGCCAATTGGTCGAAATGGCATCCATCTGGTACGCATAGATTGGATCACCTTCGGTGTACGTGCCACTGCCATCACAACCAGTGGCATTATTGCCTGGACTACAGAGAAAAGCACCTGTGTAGGCGTTCGCCACGGGGTAGCATGTGCCGTTTGAATTGATCCCCCAGTGTTCAGTCGTCGAACCAGGCAAGAGATCCAGATCGGCGTGTGGGTCCATTGACGCTGAACATAGTGAGGTTGAGCAAGCGTTTTCAGTGATGCCCGCACTGATTGAGGCGTTGATGGTATCAAAATCTTGAATATCGTCTGACTCTGGGTCACAGAAATTGTTGGATGCGTATTTCAAGCCCTGATACCACGAAAGATGGCCCCGCAGCTTCTTGTAGTAAGCGGTTGGTACATCAACAGTGTTGGCACCTTCAGTATCACAGGTGTACGAATAAAAGCAATACTCGTTCGTGGTTTCCGGGTCGATGATGCGGAAATCCGACGGCATGCCTGGGCCGATCTGGATAGAGGACGAAATGGCAACGCCACCGCCTTCAAGAATATCGATCTCTGGTGCCCCTCGTCCTTGGTTTGCATTTAAACCGTGGCCAGGGCTGTCATCACAAGCGTTGATGCGCTGGTTGGACGTGTTGAACGAATTTTGGTCGCACTCGTTATAGGAAAACGGCCACATCCGCGACGTCGTCGCCGTGAAAAGTGCCCTTCCTAGGTTCCCCATCATCCAAATACCAGGCCATGTCGGATAGTAGTCGATGTTTTCTGTTCGCGCCGAGTTCCCATTCTCCAAGTCTGGATTCCCTGAGGCGTTCGTGACTGCACCAGGTAGTTGTGCTTTCACTTCCACTGCGCCGCCTTGAAAACAAAACTTGTTCCAGGATTGCACCATAGCAGAGCGATAGTAGAACGTCACGCGTTCGTAACTTGGCGGGTCGAGGTAGCTGTTCCAGGTTGTGATGTTAGTCACTTCATCAATAATCTTGATCTGAAAATAACAAGTATCATCATCATCACAAGCAGTAGTCGTCATATTCCACGAGTAAATCTCTAAAG